>NW_019091406.1:225366-277629 GCF_001949145.1 Acanthaster planci | reverse complement strand
TTATGTAAGAAGAGTAAAATGATTGTGGTTGCACCATGTATCAATCTCTTTCTTGATTATGTGTGGTTCTGAGGAGAACCACGGAATAACTCGACGTTTCGAACAGTGTACTCTGTCTTTAGGAGACTGCAAGATTCTGACTGGGAGTGGAGCTTATATGGTTTAGAGAGGGATCCCGATGTAGGGATTAGCTCGGTGAGGCGTTGATGTGGAACAGTGAAACATTTTACTCTTCTAGTTTTTTTTCACCATGAAAATCTTCAAGTCTTAAAAGAGCGGAACTCGCGCAGCTTTCCCAACTTACCAAATCTTGCATTTCCTTCTGCATCTTGGAGGCCATTTTCTTCCTCCCAGCAAACAGAATGAAACTGTCCATGTCCTCGCTGTTCATTGTCACCGTTATTAACTATTAAGCAACAAATATTGGAAGACATTAAATAGAGTACAAAAGAATTACTGTGTAAGTTGACATTTCTTTACCCATACACAGAATCGCTTCCTTTCCTATCAGACCTGGATAAATTCCTGTAGTAAAATCTCATAAACAAAGTCCACGTATTTACATGCAGCGCTGCAAAGTGGCTCTCTTGCAAACAAACGTCAAGGGTTGTAATTGTGCTGACTGTGTGCATGTTTGGCACGCATGTGATGCCTCAGACCAGACCAGAAGAGGTTCAGATGCTTTACAGGTGCAACGCACATACTATCCATCAATACATCATGTTCGATCATGTTCTCAGAGCTCATCAGAGATATATAGTTCTACTTCCAAACTCAGATTGGCTAATACTCCAAAACCTTTATCTCTTATGCAAGAAATGTGGCTCTGTCAGTGCTGTCCCACTAAATGATCATCTAAAATACTGACGGCAATACTGGAAGTCAAAAGGAGCACCATTTCTTAGACTTCCAAACACAAGAGACATGTTGGGCTTCTTTCCATGATGGATGGGTCATTCCAGGGTGGGTGGGGCACAATATGTGACGGTGTTCATTGTTACCTGGGTTTTGTAAAAATGAACAGCTATTTACCTGCATGTGGATTCCAATCTATACATCTTGCAAGGCTGAATACAGAGGTGTGTGTTATTTTTACAGAGTAAATGACCTACTCTACAGGTCATGACAGGTGGTAAAGTGACCCATGTAACAAGGGGCACCGTCACAAATTGTGCCCCAACCTCATGGAATGACCCAGATACAACATTGAGTTCTCCTGGAAAGACCAGGGAGAAGAACAACACTTGTGCTTACTATTTCATCCGACCCTGGCTTCATCAGCTTGGCTACCACACTCACGAGGTCCTGCCTTTTCAGAAGCTGGAACAAAAACAAAAGTGTGAACTTCTGTTGAGTGTAAGGGACAACTCTGAGAGAAAGAAATGGCAGGAACCACCATATCTTTAGCATAGAAAAATATTAACACAGACGCATGGAGCTTTTTTTTTCACAAAAGACACAAGAAATACCTTTGTTTACTTTTTACTCATTCCAAATTGACGGTGCTTCCAAGGGGCAGATGTTAAATGCAATGTCAAGCAGGTTTTAGACATACCAATGTAAATCATACTGTGTGAAATGCAAATATTTTGGTCCTACCTTGAGTTCCACCAGCATGCCCTCGCAGCACGTTCTGCCGGAGCACCACAGGCAGTATCGGCTCTCGCTCTCCTTGAGCAGCTGACCGGTCGCTGGGGGGTCCTTCTGGCTCCCGTCATCACCTGTCAAGAGGCCCAAGAAATTACACTGGATAATACAAACATGTATAACGCTGGATTAACAAATTCTGCATTCGTTAAACCCTAGCCCTCCACTGTATTTTTGGCTAGATCCCTACTGGACACATCGGCTTGCATCATTTGTCGAGGTGGCTTGCCCAGCCAATGCCAAACAGCCCAGTAGTTTGTGGTTGCTTACCACCACAAGATGATACAGCAGAACTGATCCGTAAGCCAGCTCCCATTATCTCAACACAGGCAGCTTTTTTCAGGCTGCTGTCGATTGCCCAGTGCAACAAAGTACAACAGGCTTTTACACCTGCTGGATTACGCTCACTTTGCAGGGTTAAGGTTAAGCAATATTTAGATACAGCATCCCTGATAAGGCTTGAGGAAACTCACAGCTGGCAACAACATCTTCCCGCTTAAGATGAAGACTTCTGTCAACACGGGTACCAGCAGCTGTAAGTATTCAATTGACTCGATCTCCCTTTGGGGTCTCTGGCAAGGCTACAACTTTGATTTTGCACAATCCTCCGACTGACCTCCACGGAAAAAACTGGGTAGAGCCTCGGACCTCTAATAACCTGTTGTTACTTGAAAGTGGTCCATGGAGGGGTGACCACTGCCTCTCTCCTTCCAAATCCCCCGGCAATGCGCCAGTTTGGTATTCCAACAGCACATGCCCAAAATCAAGCATGTCTGAGGTCATTTTGAACAGCATGAGGTCTAACATTTTGACATACATGTACTAGACTGGCTCACTGTGACCAATGAGTTGGGAATGATATCCTGCAGAAATGGGGATAGTTTTCAAGTATGATCAGGGCCTAAATACATGCATGGCTGAGCATGAACAACACAGTGTCTGGCCCAGGACCGTGACACCTATTCATCCTTCAAAATCAGTCCAAAATTTTTGCCATACACCATTGATCTTTTGACATCTTTGGCTCATGCAAGGATTTGGAAAGGACAGGATTAATAACATTGCTGGCGTGCCTTCATTCCTAGAGGCCCAGTAATGGCAAAATAAAACCAGCATGTGCACAACTGACGCTAGTCTGCAGCTGCTCCTCACAAGGGCCATTGTTCACCATAGTGATATGACATTGACTGCACAGTGATAACAAGTTGATGGGTGACTTACCGACTAATGCAAAATTGGATTCCAGTAGCTCCAAATGTGCATTCAACCTGTTCAAAAACAATCAAGAACATGCTAATGAGCCCTTACCTTTCAGCGCAATTAAAAAATACACTCCCTTCACAAATAATTTTTTTTGAGCCCACATGTTCATCATTATCACTGCGGTTGGACAATCAAACTTCTCCAGCTAAATAGCGGTTCTAGTTTTTCCTACAGTGGTTGGCAAGCTAAGGCTTGGTATCAGTACTGAAGCAAATGAATAATTCTCAACACAAGTATTACAAAATTTCCTTTCCTTTCAGAAAAAAACATTAACGTCATAAAATATTCCCACTATATGCTGAATGAAAATAGAATACCGGCAAACATATTTTAACCGATGGTATGCTGTATCATGTAAAGGCAGTCCAGGGGTTTGGAGACGTTGTCACATCGGAAGTGACCAACCCACTGTCTTAGGGGGAGGCAGTCGGGATGGGGGAAGGGTGCCCATGAGAAATTGGGAGTAGTGCTGTCACGTACCATGCAGTTGACAGCTTCTGGTTCTTGCTCTTGCCGGTGATGTAATTCAGGACGTAGGCCAGGATGCCCACCAGCATCAGTATCTCCATGTAGTAGCTGTCCCAGTTGTTGCGCAGATGCACCGGTAGCTGTTAAACAACGACAAATTCAATGCTTTAACCCTAACCCTCCTCAATCCTCCAAAATCCTTCGGGTGGTTTTGGAGGATCGAGGGTGAATGGCAAAAGTGCATGGCTGATTGCGAAGGATGCCATGCATGAAGGTCGTGGGTTAGACCTGGGTTAGAATGCCCTTCGCACTGCCTCACCATAATGACAGGAATTGTCGGAGGATTTTAAAGGATTGAGGCTGAATGCAATTTTTTCATGTCGAAAATCGGACGATTTTGGAGGATTGAGGATGGTTCTCAGTAAAAATGCTTAGGAGGTTAGGGTTATTGCGCGTTTGCTGTGCTCATTGTTAGTGAGGTCCATTGAGGAGCTGACAGAAGCTCTGTCGGCACGAAATGGGCTGTTGGGCAGAGCTACAAAGCTGAGTCTCAGTGCCAGTGTTGTATTCAAGTCCAGCACAAGTCCCTGTAAGTCCATCATACAGTCTCAGCTATTCAAATCAGCTGCGACAACAGCATTCTTTTGTCATTGTTCACCCTGTCACTTATGACTGGCCTTGTGAAAGGACTTGTGACTGGACTTGTGAAGGGACTCGAATACAACACTGCTTGGTGCATTTGCCAGCAGTGGTATACATGGAAGTTTCTAAGATTCTGTTGTCAGAATATGAACAGAGAGTCGCCTGTAGAGGGGGTGGGGGAACTGAACACCATAAGGCACTCCTTTCCATGGATGCGTTCAGTGCCCTTCATGTCTGTATGTATAAATTTTAGAAGAGCATCCACTGATGTTGCACAGGATTAAAAAACAGAGAACAGAAATGGAATAAAAACATCCCCATGGAAAGGTGGGTATAGACTGTTGATTGATAAAGGCACTTTTAGAAGTCTGTATGTAAAATTCCAACCTTAAATACGGAATAACTCTCAACCAAGCAAATCTTAGCAAAATACAGCAGATATGAGCAGTTGAACAATCAATAAGACAATTCCCACAGTTTCTGGAGATAAATAGCTATAAATAATCATGCAAGCTTTCAGAAGCAGGAACAGTTTTCAGCTGCTTGTTACGTTTTCCTCGTTTTTAAAGTCCCAATTATAATTCTCAACTCAAGTTTTTGAACTAGCTTAATTTCTCTGATGTCTTGACTGACACCCCCAGTTTTGCAAACCACAAGAAAGAACGATTTCCATTTTTTTCCAACAAATCAAAAAAAGGAAAAGAAGAGAAAAACAAGGAAAAACTGTGACTTGACACTAATCTTTGTGGACACAGATCAGGGCTGTTTTGTCTGTGGTCATGTTGGGGTCAATTTTATTGCGTTGCTCAAAATATTTGCCTAACAATGATCATATGCTCACAACCCTGCCATAAACATAACTTGTGACCGATTCCTACAGGATTCTGCCTTAGCAATTTTATATGGTGAGTGACAGTCTGCATTGATAAGTCAGGCTGTGGCTGACACTGGAATATGCTTCTGTGTTACTGCAAGCCGCAGCCACAACTTCTGGCCACAGCTCCATGAAAATCTTGCCGAAGTTCCTACCTTTGCTATCTCCAGGTCTGGCGTGTCAGAGGAGCCCTTGCCTTTGAACGGCTTCTCTCTCTCAAAGTTCTCAAACTCCTCCGTGTCGTGGAAGTGTTCAAATTCATCTTCGTCCTGTGCACAAAAACGGTTTGCAAATGGCATGTTAAAGAGAGAAAACCTTTACCAAGCGTAGACAGAAAACCAAAGTTCTAATCTCACTTGAGGCTCATATGAGAATGAAATGCATAAACGGACATTCAAAAGCACAGTAGTTTGAACATACATGCAACACACTCATGCATGCTCTCAAAAGTTTAACCCTAACTCCCTACATGTAGGGTGTGTGCAAAATCATATTAACATTGGAGGATTCAGGACTATTGGGGCTATAGCCCTAACAAATATGGTTGTCCCCCCCCCCCAAAAAAAAATTTTCAAAAGTTCTTAACATGGATTTTGAAGAATGTCAAGGCATCTTTCTACCACTCTGCAGTGTCTACGACGCCATGTTTTTGCTTTGTGAAAAATTTCAAGGTAAAATGCTGAATGGATCATAAACACATACATGATCGATTTGAAATTCAAGTCACAGTTTTAAAGTGGACCGTGGACTGACATTTTTGATTCTTGAAAAAGAAATTTGTTTACAAAAATCCTGATCAAATGATAACATGAATGTTTCAAATCTCACGAGCCGTACATGTAGGAACCTGCATGTACAAGTTGCATGGTGTCCAAATGGGAATTCATTGCTTTGTAACAACACAACCTCTATTGCGTTTGCATGCAGAGCAGCCGCACAATCTAAAGAATGCTGAAATAAAAGCCAGAGTAACATAAAATACAATTCAACATAGAGCATGTGGACAACAGGAGTGAATACAGTGAATGTATGACTGTCAAAGAGTTTCTCAGACTGTCATTTGTTCAGTGAGGTGCAGTGAGGAGAGCATCATGAGCTTGTCGTGGAAAATTTGTTGCTTGGCTGATCATTTCGTTTCGCTAAACTCAAATGTCTTGGGTGCTGGCATGTTAGGCGGACTAGGGCCTGATCACACCCATCACAGAGCAACTGACCTATGTCATGATGTCACACTTTGTTTACATGTGCACTCTACCATGTGGGATCAAGGGATGATGTCTCACCTCACTGCCATAGGAAACTGAACATCTGAACAGGACATAACAGGACTACAGCTACTTCTCATAGACTCATGTGGTGCAGCCAGCCACAGCCCAATGATTTAGACAAGGCTTCCATCTTTCCTCACCTCTATGACGCCATCTTCATCCTCCTCGTCAAAGTCCCCTTCAAATGGCCCCTCTGCCTCCTCCCCATCCAGGAACTCCTCCCCGTCTCCTTCTGTCTCCACCGTCCCGTCATCCTCCTCTTCGTCCCCAAGGTCCTCAAACTCGGCAAACTCGTTGTCCTCGATCTCAGCACCGCGGTGGTTGCCAGCAGCACCGAGTACCAGTGGGGTGAGCAGGAGGCCACAGAGGACCATCAGAAGCAGGGAACTATGAGACATCATGTCTGTTGAGACAAACCCCCAAATAGGAATGAAATCAAACTTACAGCAGCCCCTTTCACGAAACTTGGTGTAACTTCACACAGTGCATAAGCCTTATGGTACAAATTTACGGCGTAGTTGATTTCACAAACAGTGGCTTGGCCGCTCAGTGTTTAAAAATATCTAACACCTTGGATGAAGGCAAACGCTTTTATGACGGCTGATCCTTTGCAATATTACAGAAGTCATCAAAGAAAATTATCATTGCTCACTATTCAAAAAAACTTTGTCTTTTTTGTCAGAACTAGGCAGCAAACTTCAAAGACAAGACAAAACAGAACTGTAAGAATCACAGAGATAGAAGATATTGCTATGCATTTTGCTTGAACTGGGAAACATTAGCTTACAGGCAGAACAGGTGCAAGTTACAGGAAGGGATTTGAAGAGAACACTATTATGAGTGTGTGGGAAAAAAACTTCCAGAAATACGATGATAACCTTCAAAAAAGGGTTTTGCAGTTCAATATAAAAACTGTGACAATGAAAAAAGGTACCTGCCCTCTGACTTCAGTCTAGTATTTGATGTATATCAGTGAATAATTACTGCACATGTAAATGTACCAGCATGTGTGATAAACTGACGGGAAATTTGCATAGCAAACATGTTGCCACAACAGATACATGTGCATGTATGTAGACGCCTACAAATAAACGTATGTCCATTCACCCTGTTACAAATTTTCACGGTGGGGGGGGAGAATTTGCGAAGCACATTCCAAACTTCCAATAAATGTGTCAAACTGGATTGGTTGATGGCACAGTGGGATGATCGACTGATTGATAACTGATCCAGTGCAGTACCCTAACGTGGCCCACTCTGATGTTTCCCTCAACTTTCCTCATGCGGTGTTGCCAAACCTCTTTGTTTGAAAAGCTTCAAATTCATTCAGTTACATATTGGTGCTAGGCCTATTACTTTCATGTGTGCAGTTGAATCTTTGTGAATAAGTTCAGTGTCATAAAATTTTGTCTGGAATTTTACCAAATGGTGACATCAAGAAATCAAGCAAAAATTTGGCTGAGGGTTCCCTAACGTGGCAGACTTACACAAATCTCAAAAAATCCCACATTAACGTTAAAAAATGTCTAAAAACTCAATAAATTCTGATTTGCAAAATCATTGATAGGACATATATATGTATGTCTACTCATATAGGCCTACAAAAAAATGTAAGTTTGAAAGAAAATTCTTTTCTTATTTTTGGTTGCGTTTTAAAAACATTCATTGTGCAGTTCGAGTAAAAAAATTGAAAAATCAGGCCAAACTAGAATTTCACTACAACTCTGTAGTTCGGTCTGTTAATTTTAGATTTTAACCCTAACCCTAATATGCTTGGCGGTTAGGGTTAATATGAACAGATGAGTTTTAGGCTACTAACCATGCAAGCAGTGGAATTTTGAGGCAGGGGGCCTAGGCCTATTGCTGAAGCAAGGCATTTGAGGCTAAATTCTCAGTATGCCACATTACAGGGAACTTACATCTTAACAACACTCGATTATCGATAGCATTGGCATGCTTAGATCCACCGCCAGGACTGCATGACCACCACTGTCATGAATGTGCCAACACCCAAGCTGCGCTAGGCACACAACAACAAATGCCAAGACCTAGGCCATTTGCCCAATACTTGACTTTGGCTCTGTCTCAGGCTTCAACTGTTTTTTTTTTACTAGGCCTACCTGACTTCTGATAGTGCCACAGAACATCACGCAAGATGCGAAGAGCCAAACATTTATAAATATTACAGTATTTTAATTTAATTGAAACGCTTCAGGCCCACAATCAGGGATTGGTTTCAGAGATGAAGCCTAGGGCGAAGACGAAGTCGAGTCGACAATGCATGTCAAAGACTCAACTATGAAATTCCACATCTGCCGTCATTCATCTCCTGTCGTGCGTCACCCATCGTGCATCGTCCATTGCCCGTCGCTTTTTTTTTGTCCCGCTTGCCCAGTGCTATTTTTCACTTTGACCCTTGATCTTTTCACATACTTGTTTGATCGATCCACCATGCCTGTCTGTCCTTCCACTATATCCCAACTTTGAACTGAATGTATAATAAATTACTTACAATGTGTGATTCCTTACTATCTTTTATAAGAGACGAACTGATTCAACATTATTTAGAGGGCAAGTATACGTACAATGAAATCTGCTGTATACATGTACTCCAAATTACACACGACTTGAGTTACACGTAGGTACACAGAAGTCTTTTAAACAGTAATGTTACTTTGCTAGCGCCATGAAAAGTGCTGATATGTTGGATTACCTGTGCGCATTGGCCTATCCACCACGGCATACACACCCACAAAAACAACATGTCATATTTTCTGAAAATTAAACCAAGTGACAATTTCCCCCAACATTCAGTAAACAGTTGACAAATACAGTTTGCTGTCTAGTATTTGTGGATTTGAAGATGAAATTGAGAGGAAAAAATGGAATGTCTGTATTGGCTGAAAAATTTCTTTTTAGAATTTCATGAAAACAAGTCAGCACATTTTTACAGTAGGCAAGAGTGAACTGCACTACGGATTGCACGTGCGACGGACGACGGGTGACAGCAGATATGGAATCCCATACTCAACACTGTCTGAGTGACTTTAGTACAGTCTTCGCGTAACCATACTGTATGGGTGATTTTGCACAATGGTAGAAAGGCATTGTGGGAAGAAAAAGGAACAAACAGTATCCCCTTTTGTGCAAAATCACTCGTGCGGTATCAGCCTTAGCCGCTGCCCATAATGCATGCATGGATTAACGCTTAACACCATGACATATCTGATTTAACTTTTCAGGCTTTCAGGAGCAGAAAGCAGACTAAGGTGGGCAGAAATTACAGCTCGGTGACAGTAAAGGTCCAAATAATGAAAGAGGATCTTTGGGAGATTACCTGAAAACGGTACACTGCACGCAGTTTAACCATAACCCGACTGCCGTTGCAAAACATGCAGTGGATGCATGCTATGAAGAACAACTTAGTTGGGCATCCAGACAAAGAATTCATCAGGAAACGTATCAATAATACTAGGAACCAGTCCAGTTTGGCCTTATGAAACACTGCCCTCACTCGGCCTCTGATTTCAACTGCGAGATACACCACCCTGGTGACCGCTTGGCGTACCTGCAATGCAGCTATAGCTGCGAACAACATAATGGGGGGGGCAAAAATTCTGAAACGAAATTTGGAAGATAAGAAATAAGTACATATTTTCATAAGAGAACACTTTACTTCACTCTCTACTAAAATAAACGCTAAAAGTCTTTCTTTATTCCAAATTTCAATTTTCCGGATTTGTAGAAGTTCATCTAATGGCGACATCCAGCTGACCGAGTTAGTGCCGGGCCGCTCGACGGCACACCACAGAAATAGCAACGGAATTTGTCGCAAATCCTGCACTTGCTCCACAACTATAAAACTTGACGACCCGCCCAGGAGTTGCACCAGCATGTCGGCCTGCTAACCAGCTTTTAACCAGCGTAAGTGCCCCGAATAATTTCATTTCTACGGTGCATGCATCTAGCTTATCAAGACAACGTAAAATTTTATTCCACACGTGTAGAACCTGTTCAGGGGAATGCTAATGCCAACTTTTTGAAATATGTAAATAACTGTATGTAACAAACCGGTTTTGGGAATCTTGCAACCTATTATCTACTGACCGGCATTATAGCAAGTATACTTTAAATGGGTTTTGTTATTCCCAGACACACTGATAAAAATACATGTATGTTGTTTTACAACAGGTTTTCTGTACAAATTTATAAAGTAAAAGTATCTTCGTAACAGACGTACTTTGTGTCTGCACAGGGAGAGTTTTGTACTAACAGAGCCCTGTAAAATACCTTGAAAATATACAACATGAATAAACCTAAATTTGCATAAAGCCACTTCCCGTAAAGCTGGCTTTGCTTTTTTCCTTTCGCGTTTCCCTGTCATAGTGAGCATACACTACGTCTGTCAGATGAGAGAGTAAGTCTTAACTATAGAACCATATATAAAAACTAGAGCGCTGAATCATGTAAAAAGTGCTTTACATATAGCTTTACGGTCTTAATACATTCGACAAAAATGAAACGTGATTGTCATCATGCAATGAAGGGCGTAAGGAGCTTCTCTCAACTTTATAAGTAGCCTCCCTCATCCTCGTCTGAGTCGTTTTGTTTCCACGAACATAAGCCTAATTATTTTAGTTGGAAAACAACATCTTTGTTGATCCACAAATCAAAATCTGTTCATGTGCAAAATAAACCTCTGTACATTAACAAGACATTTATAGTGAGAACGGACATAAGATTATTATGTAGAGAAGAATTTCCAAGAGTGTCCATCTTTTCCCACCTCTAACGTACAAGACTACAAGGCAGCACCCTTCTCAGAGGTATGCCTATATAATTTTTTGAAATGGGAGAGGAATCGGCTTTAAATGGATTATCGGTATCTTTAATTTACTCTGAAACTGTAAAAGTTACAGACCTAAAGTGTGGCGTTCAATACGGGCGATTCACAATAGTGCGCCACCAAGAGTTTGCAATATATTGGCCAATCATAACGCGCAAAATTTGTCGACCATTTCCAAACGCGCATTGGGTCGACAAATTTCGCACATTGTGATTGGCCAACGCGTTGCAAACTCTTGATGGCGCACTATTGTGAAACGGCCGTACTGGGTTTTGTCACTCCCATTCTTCGTGTTGACAGCCAGCACTGTACGCTTTTCTACAGTTTTCCTGCAATGTCATATAAGCAAAACCGGTAGGCCTATGAACTGTGTTGGTATTCCAAGCGTGCAGAAGTTACAGAACTGAAGTGCAGTGCACATCGCACGTAGCCTCATAACGCGGCGCCAGCGCGATAGATCGGAGTGGGGCATAATAATACGGAACACTGGTGTTACAATTCTTACCGGCACTTGCTAATGAGCTCAATTGACTTGTTTTTTTAGGTATTCCGTGTTACCTCAACTGACACCTTGAAGTTGAAATTTATTTTAAAACAAAATCAATGTGTGGAGAGTGCAATTTAGCGCCTGTGAAGTTAAAAACATTGACTGGATACGGCATTACACAATGCACTCCATCCATAAAGAGACAAACTGGAGATCAGCCATGCAATGTACGCCTATGAATGTGACCCTTTTAAGATTCAAAGTTTATGGATTAATTTATAAGTAATTAAGACGAGAAATTTTCTTATAAGTCCCCACGTCTTTATAACTGTGGTGTCGCAAGCCTCTTTCCCTCCGACTTCAATGTAACACAAATGACTATACTACACTAATCAGCTGACTGAAGTTAGCTGATTCTGACAGGGACTTAGGGGTAATGTAAATCCTAACAATTTGTGAATCATACCCCCCCCCGAAAAAGGCAAAATATTAACAAAAAGGACAAAACACAAACCTAAAAATACGTGGTCGTTCCTTTTTGTTACATTTGCTGTTTCGGGTTTTGGGAAATGGATCTTTGAACTTCATCTGATGGCTTGATCTTATGCCTCTTTTGTCCCAGAGGTTGCACTTAAAGTAGATTTAATCCGCGAAAAGTGAGGAAAGCAAGGCAGAGCATTAATTTTTTCTCGGACAGTAAGGTTCTTTGTCTGCCTGGCACTCAAAATATTACCTACGAAAAACCCCAGTTTTTGTCTGGAGCTTCTAACGTCAAAAACAAACCTCACTGGGTTCCACGCAAAGCTAACTGGGCGCACTCGTCAAACCACCCATACCCTTCAAACCTAGTCTAGCCCACGCAATCCGAAGTATAAAATTGTCAGCCCGTGCTGCATGCACAACCATAACCATGCTTTCCGGCTGCATTCCACCAAATCGTTGGATTTCTGCGCGCGAGCTCATTAATATTTTGAGATCCGTCAGGGTTTTTACAATAAGACACGCCTTTATCGGGATGGTAGAGATATTTCTATAAATCACTAACTTGGGACTGATAGCTTCCAATTCGTATTTCTTTCACAAAAAGCTCCAACCTGCGGGCTTAGGCTTATTTTTGGACAGAAGCGGGCTGCTACATTCAGAGCTGAGTACATAGTTTTACTACTATTTTGGGAGTATTTTCGAAGCCGAATAAACAAATCACGTGGCTGTAGCCCGATAAAATTGAAACAAAAAGTGAACCTCTGGCCAAAATATTGAATTTTCAGTGAAAAACCGGAGGCCAACTTCTTTGCGAGAGTCAACAGGCGGCGCTATTTCGGTCCGCTTTTGGGTCCGGTTATTTATGTCTGTGTGTTTTCTATGGGTGCGTATTTTGAAGTGCGACCCCAACGACACCCTTGAAGCGGCGCCCTTCGTGCTTCCCTATTTTTTGACTGCACAACAAAAATGCAGACTTACTCACTTTTGCGCGTCTGCTGACGTAGGTTTCAATATCATGTTCTGATTTCCTTCGGGTAAAACCCTTTTCGTCCTCAGCTACTCTTGAAATTATTAACACTGACACATGCATCGGGTAGAAATCCTACATGTCTATAGCTTGCGGCCGAACCGTGCATCAAACTACCGGTACAAGCCCCGAATCTTCATTTTCGGCTCTGATCCATACATGGCGGTATCCAAAGACCACCTAGTTTCTACTCCTCCACCCCCTACACTTTCAGCTTTTGGAAACTTTTCCAACCCAGGAAACATTTGCTTAAAAAGGACTCTGAATTCAAGTTAATGTCGAGGCAGAATTTTGTGCATTTTTCCTTTTTCATGCATGCTGAATTATTCAGGTTAGAGAGCTCTTCGTTTGGGGCCACATTTTTTTCTGAGCCTTAGGCATCGATTTGTTCAAACGGGGTTTCAGGTGAAGTGTATTATTGGCCCGACAAATTTCAGCAAAACAAGTGTTCTCTTTCATCAACAGGCAGCGTGCAAACTCATGCATGCCCCTAAGAAATGCAGCATTAATTTTCGTCTTGGTACTGTGCAAACAAACTAACGTGCGTTTAGTCATTTCGTTTACATTAAAATCAACATCCACGTTCACCAGTCGGAAGTTGAGTTTCTTCTGACTTTACGAATTGGAGCAGTCAAACTAAGATTCACCGAAGTGCACAGGACTTTTTAGCCGTTTCGATGTTTTTGTTTTCAGTTATGTTTAAACTATTTATAACTTGAATAATATCTACTAAGAAGTGATATACCAGGACTTATTTGAGGTGTTGAGCATCTATTTTCCCTATTATGGTCTTCAACCAAGGATGGATTAAGTTAGTGATATAAGATATCACTGTGCCAGCTTCATGCCATCATGATTAAAGAAAAATTCCTTTGTTATCATGATAACGTTACTTGTGTGAGGCTCTCTCTAACTGAATTAAATTGAAATCAGTGCAGGATGTTTTTCTTGTGCTTGTGTCCATAGAGTATAGATGTACCTATAATTCATATCATTCCAGATAAACAGTCAATAAAGGTAGATATATATAGAAACACGCCTATCGTTTGAACATCCAAACATAAGTTTGTTTCCCTTGCATTCATTCACATTTTGTCTATTTTCCTTTCCTGGAAATCCACTCTGCTATCATTAGATGTCCGAATACGACTCAAAAGTATATGCCAAAGACATAGCCAACTTCGTTAATCATTTAACGCGAAAACAAAGCTTGTTGTTGTTTCCTTGATTATTTTGTGTTCATAAGTCTTTTTCTTTTCAATAGAAAATCCTTTTTAATACAATAAATACAATATACGGACCAAGAAGCATTCTATATATACTAATAGAAGCATGTTGAAACATGCTTTCTACTCGATTAAATTGAATTCTTGATCAGCCTCTTCCCAAGGCTTCCAACGAATTTCAATGAATAAAGGATTATTTGAATTTGTAGCGCCTTATTGAAAGAATGGCTACCCGAAAGACGAGATCGAATGAAACTTATTGATGGCGGCAATTGCTCCCTTGCATCCCCTCTTGGCTATAATGTGGATGATAAAGGAACATTTAATTCAAAACGAACTATGCATGGCCTCCACTACACTGAACGATTTCTTGAGTGAATCTACATAATATGCTTTTCTCTAGTTATTCATAGCTAAATTCAAAGGTTTGAAAATTCACTCTGCTCGAGTGAAAATGCGCTCTTCCCAGTTGAAGCTATCGGGACACTACAAACTCGAGTGACACTCTAACCTAATGGAATGGAACGACATGTTTGTGGAGTTTTCAGTGGAAGAGGTTCTTTTTCAAACCATTCCAATTTGAACCAAGTCAGAGTGATATTCACTGTAAAGCGTTTAGTCCATATAGCGATTGGGGGGGGGGCAAAAGGGAGCTATGCCCCCTCCTTCTGCAAAAGGTACAAACGGTTTATGTGAAAAGGGTGCAATATTTAGCCTTTTCCTTCCCCTCCTTCAGAAGCTTGGAAAAAGCATCAAAATGGAACCTCAACCTCTCAGAGAGGTCATGAAAGGCTATATAAAAAGTTCAAAAATTGCCCCCCCCCTTCCTGGAGATTTGGTTGTGGATCCACCCTATGGGTCCTTATAGTTTCACGCTCTGGAAATTAGAGAGAGGGCTAGGGGCGGGGCTTAAGGGTTACTAGAGGCATATCCTGAGTTTTTGTGGTTTTTACTTTGGTAGGGATTTTCTTTCTTGAAACGACTGCCCATTTTTTTTATCTGGCTCTCATCCTGTCTCTAAAAAAAAAACGATTGAGGAGGATTGCTAATCCCTTTCCAAAACGTTGCTGCATTCCCCGGGGGTAATTTGTTTTTTTAAGTTTTCCGTGCTGGAAACAACCCAAACATTTCATCGACCAGTCAGCCACCCATCAGCTCAGGGCAGTTTGATCATCCCTTCATAATTGGGGTTAGCTCGCCCCTCCCCCTTCTCCCCATCGAAACAGACTTGCAGTTGCCTTTGTGTTTTTTTTTTCATAAATTCCAAGAAGCATTTTTGGGTACTCCACAAATCTGACGTCCTGAGCTCCGGGAAACAAAAGACATCGTCGTGCGTCGGTTTCCATGTGGGAGCGTTGGTTTCTATGGGGAGTTAGGTATTTACATCCGGCCGCGCGATGCGTGTTGGCCTGAGAATGCACACACAACGAACGTGTGCTGTGTACAGGTGTACGAACTATACGCACAAAATTGCATTAATCAAAATGGCCTCGATGGGAACGTGTGATGTGTTTGATACAGCGCCCGGTTTACTTCAACACACGAGCCATGTCTGGCCGATTCACTCCGTCAGAATACAACAGTTACACGAAAGGTAATTCTTTTAAAAATACCTTTAATTATGTGTTCTCTACACAACGGATGTTATCGTCTGCGTGTTGAAATTGAACGCAGTAAATTTGTCTTGGTAGGCCCTTGGATCGTGACAAATGTTGTGACTGCTAATGCTGGTTGTGTACGCAAAATACATGTACACAATCATTATATTTGTTTCCGTCATGTCCGTAAAACTCGTTTAAACGTCTTGGGATGTCAGTCTACAGCTACAAAAAGTCAGAATGTGAAAATATTTCCCAAATGAACATCATAAAACATAAAAAAGGACAGGAACAGACCATGCAGACATGACAGAAACATCGAAATTTAATCATAGACTCTGGTATCATGCTGGAGGCCTATATTAATCATTGTTTTCAATCAATCAGTCATGACAGCTATAAAGTGGCAGTACTGCAATGTGTGCTGGACCTGATTGGTGTGTCTGCATGATCGCGTGATCCCTCTGTGCGATGGGCCGATCCTGGATGAAGTCTCCAACATAACTTCCCTTTTTTTGAAACAATCTTTCACAACCGTGAATCACAAAGAAAAAATCAAAAAGGCAATTGGCTGATACTGTGATAGCAGAATTATCAATAAGTTGTGACTTGACTGACTGTGCAAAAACTGGGCGATAACGCCTAGTGACTGATTGTGCCCAGTATGTACATTAAGCCTAGACCCAGCGTCACTAGGCCTACTACTAGTCTCACCTGTATCCAAGGCGTACTTGCGGCAGGTGTCTTCGCTTATTCACCGTCTGACTCTCCATCTCTGGAGGGATAAAGGGAGTATGATACCATGGAGCTCTGTGGTGATTGTAAAATTGTTTCAAGCTGTGTGTGCACTTGCAGTTGCACGGAGTGTGATATTCTGGAGAGTTTTTATTTACATGTATAAAGTACCGGTATGTTTTTTGGAAGTGTACATTTACTATATGGTTTAGCTGTTTTTGCATAATGGTATAAAGTTGTCATGGTGGCCACATTGTACATCACTATCAAAAATTTACTGATATTTACAATTAGGTGATTACCATAAGGCCATTTCCAAAATAGGCAGAAACATAGATCCACATAGCTAGCTCTAGATAATTGGTTTTGGATGCAGTCTAATATACAGGAATTTCCAGCTGTATACCAAGCGACTGTGTACGTCATGCATGTGGTCCATGGGCAGATCCTGGAAATTTTCCAGGGAGGGGTGGGGTTGTAGTTGGTCAAGCCCTCCAGATTTTTTTATGTCTTGAGTGTGTCATCAGTTTTATTATTACCATAAGTACACAAATTCACACCTCTCAACCCCCCCAAAAAAATTAGTCCAGGTTTACTGAGGGGAGGGGGTATTTTTTCCCTAATGAAGCAATTCATGCACACTCTTTCCCATCAAGACAATTTGTGTATGATGAGATACTCCAGAATGTAAATCTAGCGCCCATTTTTTTAAAAACCTGGTAGCTAGATTTAAAACTTGGTCGAATTTTTGTAAAACTTGGTGGACTGCAATTAAGGTTACATGTACTTCTGTGAATTCTGTGAAGTACCGGTACATATACACTTGAATGCATCCTTCATATAGGCCCTGCACTCATATCACTTTGTGCACATTCATATGAAAACTTTTTGTGCCTTCTATTCATTCAAAATTGCTACATGTACATGTACTTGAGTGATTGGAAGCCAGACCCTCGTATTACGCTGATCATTATGTTCGGGAACTTACCAGTTTACGTCACTATGGTGCAGTACCATGCAAAGTTTCACTTGTTTTCTTTTGTGTGTGTGCACTTTCTGAAGATATCTATAACCTTGCAAAAACTTTCAGGCATATCTCTGTATATATGTATATGTGTAAATATATTTTTCCCATATGACTCTTAAATGCTTCCTAGTTTGAGATACAGAAAAAAAATGATGCAAAGAATCAATTGAAAAGAAACAAGACAAACAAGAGCTATTCAAGTCAGACACTTTTATTTAAAGATCATCCTCTGAAATATTAGCTAATCCCCACTGGACTGCCAACCCATACAGTTAATGCCATTGATTGGTAATTTCTCTGATTCACAGCCCACACAACTCGCTCTATTCTTGCTGCTACAGGCTGTTTGTGTGCGACCACCGTGTGTTATTAGCAAGTCAATGAGAATCTGTTGTGTGTGCGTTGGCAACCAGCCACTCTTCACAGAGTGCCTCATAGCAGCGGTGACCAGGCTGGCCCAATGTCAGCTAACAGCAACGCAGCTGATGAGCCGAGTCAGTCGGCGCCTGGCTCCGCTGCTAGTGGGACCAGCCAGCAACGCTCTGCCTGGGTTGAAGATGAAAAACAAGCCCTGTGCATGGAGGACAGTGCTCCAGACGACCAGAGGAAGAGGAAACGGCATAAATTAAGACACAAGACTGAGGTAGCTCCAGAGACTGGGGAGTTGGAGCGGGCTACCTCGCCTTCGACGGGCGAGATCAACAGAACGATGCCACCGGGGGGCATGACTAAAAAAGGTCATCACCAGCCGAGGCCCGGGAGTGCGGCGTCCAGTAAGAGTCGGCGGTCGGCCTGGGACGCAACGGAGGCCAAGGAGAACGATGCGGGCTCGCCGATGCCGCCGCAGCAGTCACCGGAGGAGAAGAGCTCGGCAAAGAAGCGACCAGGCAAGATCGCAGCTGAGATGGGGAAGAATGGGGATGTGCAAGTGCGCTCCGTGGAACTGCAAGAAGTGAACGGCAGCCGGGGGACGCGAGATCGGGACGAGACGCGGCGAGGCTCCTCCTGCGTGGAATCCATCAAGGGCATTTCCAAGGTGTTCCAGTCCAAGAAATTCAAGTCGCCTCAGCTGGAGAGGCTATACCAGCGCTACTTTTTCAGCCTGAACAAGAGCTCCTTGTTCAATCTCTTAGCGCTGATTGTGATTATCCTCATTGTTATGATCATCTTTTACTATGTCCCGGGCTTAACTTTACCCGTGACAGGTGTGTTATTGGGAGTGCTAATTGTCCTCTTCGTGGTTATGTGTGCCCTGTGCAACCGCAGTGCTTTTACTCAGTGCCAGCTTAGCGCCATTTGTTACACCGTCATTGTTTCGTTAGCAGCTGTGATCGTCATTGACGTTTTGGACGCGCCCCTACGGTCCGCCTCCAAAGGGGTGTGGACGACACTTTTCTTCATTTACATGGTGTACACACTCTTACCCATCAGGATGCGACTAGCCGTCCTGAGTGGGTGCTCGTTTGCCGCCATCCACACAGTTTGTGCAGTTGCCAAGAATCACTCCGATGTATTTCTGTGGAAACAGGTGAGTAATGTTGCTCTGGTAACTGATGAAATTACTGAGCAGTTTTTGAAGTGGTACTCTGATAAAACACAGAATTCTACACAAGCAACTGTATTTATTTTGTGTAATGCTGGATGACCGGGATAAAGATGTACTTGTGCCAGTTGATAAAGAGAAAATGTGAATAGTCTTCCGAAAAACAATCCTCATTTCCAAATTTCCAACTTGTAGATGTATACATACACTGTACATCAGAGACACGGTCAGAAGGACTATGCGTTTTCCAGATTTCCTCCAGTTGAACTTGTTTCTTGTCCAGTATTGCGTTTCTGTAAAATTTTTCTTATTAGGTCTGAGAAAGGAAATTCAACCTGCAGAAACTTGACATAGAAATTGTTGTACAGCTAGGGGCCTACATGTACATGTAGGCCAGAATGCCAAGGATAGTATGATGTACATGTAAGTGTTGAGTTCAAGATCTGCAATATACGCAAACCGTATACAGTTTAAAATTGTAAGACTTGCAACTCTTTCATCACTGAGTTTAAACGTGATACATGTACATGTATGTTTCAATATCTCCATGTCTCAATACATGTACATGTATCCTTTCCTTTCCCGACTATGGTACAAAGAGTACAATCCAGTTGCCTGCATGTGCACACATGCACATACAGGTATGCTAACGTTCATGATTTGGAACATGAAGGCAACATTTCCTGGTATTACATGTAGTCAGATTTGCTTCTTAGTTCTCACTAGTCAAAAGGTAAAAATTATCATTTCTATAAAACAGATGGTTGCTGGACATGTGAACAAGCGTCTGTTTACATGTATATTGATTGTTTTCCCTCTGGATCTACCTGTAGCATTAATGCCAGACTAATAAATGAAGGCATATATTATTAAGATCCAATCTCTTGTTCACGTCATTACTGCATCAGTTAACAGCATTAGCCGTTATTAAAAAGCTGCACCTACATGTAGGTTGGAGATGAGTCTACTTTCAGTAATTGGATAATGCACTTATTTACTTCATCTCTAGAAGCTCCCACAGTCATTGTGGTACATTATACGCCAGATGCAGAACCATTCAAAAGAGTGAAACTAGGGGCCAGATGCATTAGAGTGAAAATTGCTCGGAAGTTGGATTGAAATAGTTTGAAATCCTACCAGTGGAAACTCTAGTGTAAGCCCAATCCATTTGATTTGTTAATTGAATTTCACCGAATTCATTGTGTGCCTAATTTCAACCGGAAAGGGGGAATTTTCACTTGAGTGGGATGAACTTTCAACCTGGAAGTTAGAGAGTGAACACACTGGTGTACACGTACACTTACATGTATTTTTTAACAAACACACGCACAGTTTCAATATGTGCACAAATGTGTACACATACATGCATACTTCCAAGTTTTTCAGATGAGATTTTATAATCTGTAGCACGTACGCATGATGAGTGCATGAACATTGTAAATATTAATCCATATAAATCAAATACAGAGTGAACCGCTGTGAGCCGATTCTGAGCACATTGCTGATAACTAGACAAAAGCCAACAGTTTGATGGAATTCATTGAGCCATTTTGCACATCCACAGCACCGTGCCGGTGATTTTGGATCTGATCTTCTTTCAGTGTGAAGTCAGGAGTTGCGCGAGCGCAATATTACGGGTACATGTAGTTAAATGAAATTTTCATTTAGACTACACAAAGACTTCCAAAGATTATGAGGCCCTTGCGAGCAGCATCGGGGAGGGGGGGATGGAAGAACAGATTTGAGTGGCTTGTGCACTTGGAGTGGACAGATGAAACATGTTGCCAATTTACATGTAGCTGTTTCACTGTACATGGCCTACATGTACAATAGTAGCAATATAGCATCATTTATCAGCATGAGACTGCCGTTCTGGATTTCATTTTGTGACATACACGTAAATTTATGTATTTAAAGCTTGAAGTTAAGATGTAAGCCTGTAGTAAAGCTTTCGAAATGTTTGCTTTGCTTCAAAGTGGAACACTACTAAGTTCAATTAATCATATGCAGTGCCGTGTTTTTTGTCTTATAAACGAAATTGCTTGAGTTGCCAAGATGCAAGAATGCGAAGAGCCAGTACTTACTATGTGCACCTAACCTGAAAGTCAAATCAAGCTGGCAACTTCCTTTATAAATGACACACCATTTCAGTGCCCTGGCTTACACTAGCTAACCTCCTTGGAACAACATCAGTACATACATGTAGAAGTTTATTCAATTGAGCGTGCATTACTGCTGGAGTGGTACTGTATGCATCAGTCATGTCAGTGTGTTGCCAACAACTCCAAACTTTCACCAAGTACATGTACATGTATTTTATCAAATGGATTGCACTGGTACATCCTGTGACGCAACCTTTGATGTGAAAGCCATCAATATCCTGATGCTCTTGATTTATGACTGGGGATAAAACAAAAGAAAATAAATTGTTCAAAATGTGGGGTAGGCCTATATAAGGAATGGACGGCTGTTAAGAAGCATTCGCACAGGTTGTCTCCTACAGTGTGCTGCTTGATGATGTACATGTATGTACATGTAGTTGACCAAACCTTGAAAGAAATCTTTATGGACATAGCCCTGTTGAAGAAGAGACAAGTCTTGAAGGACCGGTGGTGGCAGGAAATGAGGAACTTCAAAGCTGTGCTTAGAGGGATGAAGTTTCCATCATCATAGCTCTGCAGATACTTCAGTTAGGATACTGAAAAAGATAAAGGGATGGGTATATGTGAAAAGGAAAAAAAAAGGCAATTTTTTTTACCTGCAGTGGCATAAATGCACTGCTGGTAATGCAGGATTACTAAGCAAATGCTATGAAGCATTAAAAGGCTAAATGTCGATAGTCTTGTCATTGTGCGGTTGAAGCATGTGTGCACATATACCGGTAGGTTCCTGGAAAATACTTGTAAATTGTATACATATACACCATACATTCACTGTACAGTGTACATGTACATGCAATATGGCAATTTCCTCTTTTCAAATTTCCCATACTCTACTCCTTAACATTCTTGATTCAGTTATGGAGATGTTAACATTTTTGCTGGGTTGGATTATTACATGTACAAGTACATGTACATTATAAGATCCTCTAGCCTTTCTGCCTTTCTTTCCCTTTGTACACTGCAAAAGTTTCAGTAACAACTCCTAGTTCAGGGTAGTAAGTCATCCTTGGTGTTTATGTTTCCTTTCTGAGAACAAGCCACTCACTCAAATTTATGTATAAACTATCAAAGGGCAAACTTGTGTAGGTTTGAGGGCTCTCTCCCTCAGAACTGTGTACATGGATGAAATCTGTTTGCTCCGTATTCTTTTCCTCACCTCCTTATTTCTCTGTGCAAAGCTTTCAGATAAATAGGAAGGTTGCTCGAGTTAATTGTGAGACTTGCTTGTCCGGCCTCTGAATCAATACTACTTACTGTAGCCCTGTGAGCAGCTTAGCACTACACCATGGTGACAGGGTAAATGCAAACTTGGCAACATCTTAAAGGGGTTTTTGCATGGCTTTGCATGTGAAAAACTTTTAAGTGTCCGAAATCTTGTAAAGCGTGCCCTCTGAATAACGTTTTAGTTTTGAGATCCAGCAGATTAGGAATTCAACAATTTATTGAGTTTTATATACCATTTCCTTTGGCTGGTGTCGCAGAGAATTGTCACAGAATTCTTAAGTGTTAGTGCTGCACATAAGACTATGAAATAAATGTATACATTTTAGGAAAACTGATGTATCAAAATGCCATATTTTCTGTACCATGGCTGTTTTTCAGTAAAACAATTTTTCAGAATTTGTAACCACTGGCCAGCAAAAAATTAACTCCCTAGTCTCAGTCTTAACATTATTATCTGCGGTCCTTATAAAAAACAGAGCCTTTCGTTATACAAATAATTAACAATGTACACTTTGTTTAACAAAAAAGGAGTTTTTAGTACATTTCACTGCTACATGTACCCTGTGGCAAATGTTTCAATTAATTGCTATGTTCTGAGCTCATATCTTTTTTATGAATTCCAGGAATTTTGTGCTTTGAGAGACAGAAAAAAATTGCATACTACAAGGTATCCACATTAACAACATAATGTTACACGTGCTGTCATTTATGTACATGTATAGTGTATTTATCATAACACATGTCATAGGCTCTAGGAGTAGAGAGCGGGCCCAAGGGATCATACCAGTACATGGCTTAATCTGTCAATTGTTCAAAGCTTGTAGGCTGTGCACTGGAGCAGAAACTGATCTCCTCAAGGATGTGATCAATTGCTTAATAACATTGTCCTGGGACCAGACATGATAGCTGCCTAATTTGTATGGGTGAACAGTTGGTTGCCTAGGCTACACACAACAATACACTTGCCAGCGGTAAATCAGGGGCTGTTTTCTTGTTAGTGTCAAAAACCTGTCTGGATTTTGACAGGGCAACCGCATGGTTGGGCAGGGAGGATTTTCGTGTAGGATGGAAAGGGGAGATGAGTTTTGAAGACCTGTATGCAATTTTCATTTTTTTTGGGGGGGGAGGGGATTGTACATGTACATGTATGAAGGAGGGATAGGAAACTTACCTACTGTGCATACAATGTGAATACTGAATGTAGAATAAACACTGCATTTAATGGGAAACGCACATGTACCATAATCGTCTGGAGGCCAGGCAGGTGGGCTGTGCCAGATGGGTTGAGGGTTGGCATTATTTTAACCCTTTGATAGGTACAGGTACACTTACAAGAACAACTTTGGAGGATAGAAATGGTCAATGTACTTAGGTACATTTTTGTAAGCAGCAGGAGTTAGATGGTTGAGGATTTTTGTTTGGTTTGTGTTCATCTGTTCCAAAACCAATACGTACACACCATGGATTTTAAAGTCAAGACAGCCAAATTCAATTTCACTTGTTTTGTTACTCATTGTACAATGTACATACTGTTCGCCGTGCTCAACAACTACATGGATACCCGAGCCCTTTCAAAATCAAGACATCAAAATTGAATTTGCCCGGCTTCCTGTTTATTTTTGTGCGAAGTTAGTTTGTGATGTGTCCAAATTGATTACATGTAGATAGAGTCAGGGACTAAAGAGACAGATATGTACATACGTGTACATGTACTGTATACACGTACATGAAAAACAGAGAGCAACACACTGTACCTTTTGTAGAAGCCGGTAATGATCCATGTAGAAGATTCAATATGGACATCAGTGTGTTAGTTTTTGTCTGTAGTGATGAATACTCTACATGTAAATGTAGCTTTTTGCTTCTTTAAAATGAAAGAAAAAAGTGTGCGTCATGATCTCTTTAAAGTTATCTGCTACTTGCATATATCAGACACCTAGAAATAAAAGATCTCGTCCTTGTAAACAGGATGCTGTTAAGTTGGTGAAGATTTTATTGTTTTTTGGCCCGGAGGATCTGTAACAATCTGTGGTAACACCTGAGGCTGCATTTTCAGACCTGAAATTTAAGTGCAATATATATAAGTGGAGAGCCAGTTGTCGCCATTAGTTTGGTCTCATTTGTGGGGGGGGGGAGCCGACAGCCAGCCTGAGCCCCCAGCGGCGATGTCAATCAGCACAGGTGCCAGAAGTTAAGGAGCAAGAGTGGCAGCGGCCAGCGGGCAGGCTGCATGAAAGATGCAGCCACAAGTTTAAATGTACATGTACATACATGTACACTTGTAAATGCACTACTTTTTTTCACTTAAATTCTGGCATGCAGGTACATGGATTGTTGCAGTTTAGCAAACTTGTACATAAGCATACACTACACATGTGTATGTATACACAAACATAAAATAACTTGTAATTACTGGTAATGAAATTAAATTTGCTTCTTTGTAAGTTGAGGTAAAAGACATCCCAAGATTTCTGGATCCATACATATTTGAGATACAAAATCTGAAGCAGGAGTTCTGTTTAGGATCATTGAAGGATACTCTTCAAAGACAAGCTTAATTAAGCACTCTGAGAAATGATCGCATACAACATTCAGTCATTTGTACTTGTGCCAAACTGGTTGCTTCTGCTCTTGGAGAGTGTGTGCCCTTCCACTTGCATCATACAGCTATGCTTTCATACCGAGGACACACATTTAAACCTGCTTTTACATTACATGTAATATCACACTCACACTGTGGCACAAATTTTTAAAATTTTGAAGTTTCAAAGGCAGAATACAAGAGAGAACAGATCAAATGACTGAAACTGCATAAATGGAATTGCACCTGTTCCAATCACAATCTATGTACATGCAGGCCCGTAGGCCGGGGGGGAGGTCGAGGGGTTCGAACGAACCCCTCCCCCGCTCGCTTCTGAGTTCCGCTTGTTGGTGGTCTTTTTTGTTTGCGTGTACTGAATATTTTAAATATACCATAATATTGGCCGTACAAGCCACTGCTTATACGTTGATTCTCAAGCTCAATTTGACTGCGATTCTGCATATTAATGAGTCAATCTCCAGTCATATGTACTGTCGAGAAGTTCCGGCAAATGTCCACATTTCAGGTGTTTCAAAGGGTTTGAAATCAATGTATTTTTGTTAAGTTTATTCAATATTGAAAACTACAGTGTACAAGTCTTACATGCAACCTTTGCAACTTTTAAATGCTATTTTTGTGATGGGCCTTTGAATAAAAACGTGTTCACAGTGCCAAAAGTTCCACTTTTGGGTTTGACCAACCCCCACCAAGTCTCTTGTCAGGCTACGAGCCTGACATGTATGATAAAAAAGTGCTGATTTCTAGAGTAAACCTGTTGTATTGGCGTCTATACAATCTATGCACACATACTGTACATGTACATGTTTCCAGTAAAAGTACATGTATCTCAGTGAGAATTAAACAAAATTTGACGAGGACTTCCTCAATTTTCTGGTAAACTACACAAGCTGGCAAAGCTGCTGAGCTTTAAGTAGCCCTTAATTTCATCAAACAATTAATTAGGCTTTGGAACAGGATTGTCATATTGGAGTACCTGAAAAGAACAAAAGTGCACTATGTGAAAAAAAAAACCCTCAGTCAACTTCCGTTCAAAAGCACTGTACTTGGACTAATGCGAGGACAAACATATAGCAAATTCCTGCATTTTGGCACATTTCGCGTAACTGCAAACATCCTTATTAGTCAGTGGGACATTTATTACATACAACGAGCGACTCGAGAGTGAAGTGCAGCCTGTAGTAGTCGCTTCCGATAATTTGGTAATGTATCTCCTGTCTGTGATTGGTCACATCACCAGACTTCATCCAGCAGCCCGATGGTTATTTCAGACCCTAATCAAAATGATAAAAGTGGACTGTATCCTTTCTACTGTTTTTAGGCTATTTAAATTGAGAAAGTACCTACATGTCATTGCAATTAAATGTCGATCTATTTACTCAAATTGGCCACCATTTCAAATTGATGTACGGTCTCGTAGAAGAGGCCTTGGGCCTTGGGAATGTTGAATATTCAACTCCCAGCACAAACTCCCAGATGTGGGAAGAGGGAAGGGGAGGTTGGGGGATGGCATATGGGGTAGTAAAAAAGGGAAAGGGGGTAATCCGCCCTGAGCATGAAGTGCACCCCCAAGTGGCAAAGTAAATACAGATGGTTGTAAGTTTTCCAAGTGGGTTCTTGTACGCATTCTATATAGGGCTGTGCTGATTTTGTATAGATGGTTTGTTCATCAACAATCTGCTGCTCGGTGCGACCGAATATTCAGATATTTGATCAAATTGAAAGTGCGACCGAATATTTGGATATTCGATCAAATTGAAGGTCGAATATTCGAATAGTGAATTATTCAAATTGACTCAGCCCTAGTGTTCTGCATGTACGCAAAGACCATACATTAAGGAATAAATTTGAAATGTGTACTCAGCGTGCTCCCCATCAAACGCGCCACTTATCTCCATTATGAACGCGCGCCTATGTGGTAAGTACACGCCCTCTTTTGTTCTGCTCGGAGCTGATAAAGTGCCAACTCTGGTGATGCAAACACTGTGGTTTAGTGGTAGAATTCATCCATACTTTACAGTAAAAATCTCTGCCACCAGACCATGACCCACGCTCTTGAGCCAAGACACCGGAGATGCTGCATCGCCCACGATCAACATCCCGGAGACAGAATCAGAGCAGAGGAGACTGGGGGAACTTGTGATGTGTCCCCTAATGGGAAAAGGTTGGGCTCCCTCCGGCCAAATGCTGCATTTATATCAGGAGAATGGCTGGTAAATTGCCTCCTCGCTCCAGGGCTATTAGAGTTGATAAGACCCTGGCGTCCCGGCTACATCATCTAAATTAAAAATAGGAAGGGGGGGAGAACCAAGGGAGAGAAACTGAAGGTTTTCATCAGTTCAGATTGGGTAGATCCAATGTCTGAATGCAGCACAGTCAACTTGAACTGAGGCTGGGGCTGATATACAACATTGTCACTATACCGCTAAATCACGTGTGCTGTACTTCTTGTTCATGTAAATAAATTTATTTACTGCTAGTGAATTTGTGCAGGTCCAAAAAATATTCCCAAGTTGGACTTCGTATCACTTTAACCTATAAATTACTCAGGTATCAGTGTTTCCGCCAGGAATTTCTTAAAGTGTAGTGGGTCTGGGTCAGGAAATGGCTGGGGGGGGGTGTGTTCCGCTCACAGATTTGGCTCACAGATAGCAAATGAACATGGACATTCACATTAACATAAAAGCAACAGTTGTCATTACAGCCCATACCTGCTCATACCTAGAGCCAGCCCTTACCCTTCCCATTGTTGCTGACCTCCAGCCACTCGTATGTCTTCATCCAGTCAGGATCTATTCCGGTCATTTGCTTTTTGGAATGCTGTCCTAAGTCTACAGAGGCCGACTTTGCACAGAGGCTGGCTAGTCATCCTTTTGACTTCTTCCATCAATACTTTCATCGTTTTCTCCCGAAACTTTTTGCCTTTTTGCCGGGAAAAACGAGGTGATTAGACGTGACATCTTTGACTTTGCGAAAAGTTCAAGCATGCACACACAAGCAACACTTTTTACAATATGCATCGTTGGTATACTGCAGCGGATACTTGTGATATAGTATATTGTCCGGCACACCAACAACATTCAGACTTCATCCAAGTCGGTAGACTGTCATGAAAAAAAAAGAAAAGATTAGGCCGATTGCACTTTGCATGAAATTGAGCGTGAAGCATGATGCGAAGCGAATTTGTCCGTGTAACACAAGAAGACCTGTTACGTGTCTATTGTTTACATTACAAAATTCGCTCTTTTTTGCTCTTCCAAAAGAACTACACGCCATGTACAGTTAATGTACATGTCCATGCGTGTGTGTCCAGCTGGCCGCCCGTACTGCGCGGCCGTCAGTTACAGCGTCGTGTTTGGATCACTAAATATTTTTGTAGCAAGTGTTAAAAGGTTACTTAATGGCAACATTTTAAGCGTAGCGCTCAATTTTAAAGCGTAGCGGTAAAAAATAATCTAATAGCGTAGTGGCAATTACGCTATAATGCTTTGGGGGAAACACTGGATATGTAATACAAAACTGCTGCAAACTGCTTGCTGACTACAATGACCTAAAATACAAATCACAAAATATGGAGGGCCTGACGTTTCGATCCTAGCAGAATCTTTCTCAAAGGCAAAATGACTAGTGGACAGGACAAACAAGCAAACAGAGAATCAACCAAGCATGGATGAATGCAAGAGGACAAAAGGAAAGGTCAAGAAAGCTGCAGGCTGGATAAAGGGGCAAGGGACTGCATGAAAGGCATGGTTGAATAACAAAGGAATGTAAGGTGGGAAGAGATGAACTAGACTCAAAGGGGGTGGTTATAATCTGTAGACAAAAGAGAGGGAAAGAAAAGAGTGTTAATTAGTAGTTTCCCTCTTGGATGTTCAGCCCATGGGGGTTGTATGGTGTGGAGGCGTTTGATCCAAAGCTTCTCCCTGTTGAAGGAAGCAGCATCTTTATGGAACCCAAGTGATTCTATGCCCTGTAAGATCATGTCAGACGTATGTAGAATGTTTAGGAAGGTTGAAGTGGTGGCCTACAGGGGTATCTAGTCGTTTGGTGTTGACCGTACATCTGTGGCCATAGAAACGCTTCTTGAGAGTGTTCTTAGTCTCTCCAAGATACTCCAACATACTATAAATTACTTGTGAAATGCATTTAGTCATCTCAGGTCAGGCAGTCTCGAGTTTGCTACTCACTTTTGAATGAATTCGTACAAAAGGCATTTTCTTTAAGTTTGTTCTTCGCCCCGTCACTCGTGACTTCGGTATTAGAATAAAAACTGTGCCTCGACTAGAACAAGTACTTGACTGGACCAGGCTAGACTAGAGGACTAGGCTAGAGCAGTGTTCACACCCCAACCAAAGCCGTTCCGTTGCCTTGTCTCATCTGTTGCCCTGAGTTCTCATTCCTGCAGCAATAAAGGGAAGTTGCCCCATGCTTATAGTGCAGCAGCTCCCATTGCAAGATGAAGGCATTTCCATTTCAGCATCGTTAAACTGACTCATTAAGGCCAAAGGCTACAGTATGGCACATCCACACAAAGTTATAGGTACATTATTGCTTTAGTATACATGTACATGAACAGCCCTGTCAATTGCGTGAAACTCAAATTGAAAGAAACAGAAAAAAAAAGCTATTCTGACATTTGAACAAAGTTCAAATACACCTGTGCTTTCCTTGGGTATATAGCCCCCAGGACAAACACAGTTCTATGACCACTAGCAATCAGCGTGTGTGTGACCATAGAACAAAGAACATACTGTGCTAGGCTTAAGGTGAGTTTTGAGCTCCAGCGACATTAAAATAAAAAAAAAAATCAATAGCAGCTCCATTCAAATGCAGCTGTCATGTCCATCCTGATATTTTTTTCCCGTCTTTCTCTTTACGAGGTGAAGCACTTTTAGTTAGCTTTCATCATACGCATCTCGGGTTATTTTGGATATCTCATGTTTTTTTTCAATAGAAATTATGGGAAGAGCAACCTCGACGTGACTGCATTGCATTAAGGGGCAGGTCACGCACTTGTAAGGACATTTACTCCGGGAGAGACACTTGACCTTTTCAGGTGCGGAGCCAGAGTATAGACCATTAGCTGAGCTGAAGAAGCAAGTGCTTTATCTCTTCTTGATGAGAAAAAAAAGGGGAAAACAAAGATAGTGAAATATCATTAATTTTGCCTTTGATGAGTCAGTAGTAATGTACCACTAGCGGGCATCTGGAATTTCTGATAGTGTGGGTTACATTGTACACGTATTGTGAATGTATGTGTGCAGGTATCTCCTTCTTATGGGGGAACAGGTTGAAGTACAGTGTAGGTGTAATGAGCTTTATGTGTGAACATATTGAACAGACACCAACATTCTGATAGCAAACAAACTGGTTGGAAATGTGACAGTATTTCAGTAATAAACTGATACTTATCCGTACATGCTTCTGAGATGTGACACATGTACATTGTATGTGTAGCAGTGTAGGGTACATGTATACTGTGCATACGGTACTTCTCTGCATCAATCAAGCGAAACATGTACTGGTACATGTGACAAAAATTTACTTGAAGTAAAAAGTATTGCAAGATTTGCAGTGTATTCATTGGTTCCCTCTCTCTGTACAGTAATTGCCACCATTTTTCACAAAGGCACCAATGTGTGACTGTCTCGGTGTTTGATTTTGGCCCGACTATGTGCTGAATTTGGCTTGTGACACTGTGTGATCTTAAGACCTTGTGGGAGTTGAACCTGTCACCTCTTGCTTGCCTGCGCAGTTGTCTTGGCCACTTAAGCCAGGAGTTTGTAGAGATATCAGCCGGTGTCTATTTGAATTCACACTGAGAAGGTTGTGCAGTCAGTAATTATAAATCAAGAGATTATTGCAGGGGAGGGGTGGGGGAGTAAGCTTTAATGTTTAGTTTGGCCCTGAATTTATTGTGGCAATTAGGAATTTGTGGCCTCTACATAGACAGATGAGCTGAGTAGGTCCTAAGCTGATGGAATGCAAGTTATACAAACATAAAAACATGTCTCAAAAGAGGAGAATAAAGGGCACAAGGGAAAAGGGAGTGTGGGTGTAGGTTCACTTTGAACCCCCAACCTCCAGAATATTTACATTGTACAAATAGAGCTCCAGTACCCCATCCTATGTTCACAATCAGGTTTGTTCTTCTACACATGTACATGTGCATACATGTACATGTTTAAAATGCACAGTATGTTCAATTGTCACCACAAAAAGCCTGTGCCTACAGGTTCTTACATACACATACTGTACATGGTCAGTATCTTTCAATTAAATTTTATATTGTTTCCATTTCAACCATCCTTTGTGTGGAACTTCTTCGTGCTTTGTGACAAGGTTCCTGAGGGAGTAATTAGTGCCCTGGGAGTCTCTGTCCATATGTTGACATGATGCTATGTACATGCATGCCATTTATCAAATATCAGAGGAGGTGTAATGGTTCCAGGCTTAAATTTGTAATTGAGTAGTGCATTGAAAGCTTCTTTCCTTCTTGTTCTTATTGAAAGGCTGTCGGGGATCTTGGTAATTGATTTTTGAAGTAGCCATACTGCTGAACAGATACATGATAAAGCTATGGCAGAGCTGCAGCTTCATGCGCTTGTGTCACAGTGTACACTGCATGTTCCTAGTCTTGTTTCCAAGACCTTCCTGTAGTTTATCCTGCAGTCATTAATTATCACCATTAGAGGGTGCTGTCTCCAGATGATTGGCTTTCATCCAGGAACTGCTGAACCCAAGTAAATATTGCACCAATTATAGGCTGAAGTATACCGTTTCGACTAAAGCAGTGGGAAAGTCTTCAAACCTAGATAGGGCCTAATGTCAAACCCATGTGGGAGTGTGTCGCCCTTCTTGGCTCTATCTCAAATACTTATTGATCAATAAATAATTTTTTTTAATGATGGAACACAAGAACAATGCTTACATTCCACAGGATCATGCTTTGTTCACTTTAGATTCTCTGCAGCTGCATTCATGAAAATCTTTCTGAGAAAATTCTCACAATTGTATGAAGTGGATAAAGAAATCTGAAAATTGCATCACTGATTTTAAACTATGTTCCACAGATATTGGAGGTGCCCACCGAGTTCCAAAACTGCATTTGTACTGGGGCAGAAACTTTGTTCTTGGAGGGACAAGGCAAAGGGTTGACACTTGACAAAATCAACTTGTCAGTGGTAACACTGCAGTGGGCATCAAGGTACATGTACATCGTCAGGTGCCCGGGAGAAGGTTGTAAGCGCTTACAACCTTTTGCCGGGAAGCATAATCACTACAAAAAAAATTTTCCCGGCAAAGAGTATGTATACATGTATGCAATTGTTTTATTTTAATGAAATATAGGTTTCTTTACAATAGTTACAAAAAAATTTCCCAAATCGTTTGACTAGTTGTTTAAAGGTAACCGTTGCTTTTTGTACAGCCTGTGTTAATTTTGTAGTAAATTTTATCCATTTTTACTAAATAAAGAAAGAATGTGTTTCTTATGCCCTTTTGCCGGGAACATTTTTTCTGCTGTGATCATGCTTCCCGGCATTGCCGGGCACACGACAATATAAAGACCCAGGTTAAGGCCATTGGCCTCTTATACCTCCAAAATATTCCTGCACATACATTTATGTGTATTGATCCTTTGTAAATGTTGATGTATAAGTAAATGTAATTTTGTTATGTTTAGTTGCATTTGGTACCGCAGGGAAAATCATGTACATGTATTGTAATGTTATTATTTGTATAAGTGGTCAAGGTTTGTTCCATCATGATTATAGGTTTGGGGCTTAGCACGGTGTGTGTGTATACTCTGTACATGTTTTGACCTTTGGCAAGTCCCCTTTACATCATTCTGCCACTTTGCCTCGAACTCTCCACCCAGGAATGTAAATGGATGAGTGCAGAGATGGTTAGTGTGTTTGCCAGTTGCCCTAAAATGGCAGCATCCACTTGTTTATCCTGTAAACTTGATCTCTCGGGAACTGAGATGGTTGTTAAGGAATATTTATGGGCCCTGTGTTAAGGTATAATGATGATGCATCGCCCAAAGCACAAGCACTATTTTATGTGCACTTTAAAATATCCATCTACACCTAAGCGTCATTATTATAATTATTCGTCTACATTGGGTAGGCCTACATATTCTGCTGTCAATACGTCCTTATCTCTGTGACATACTGCCATATGGCAGGCTTTGTCATTTTCCGTACGGAAATCGAACTTTGAAGTTTTTTCTTGGTTTGTTATTTTTGGTTAAAATTGCGCACGGTGCCTTGCCACTCACAGTGGAACCTGGCCACTCCACTTGACGCCCTGATGAATTGACTGTAGCCTGTGGGGAATAACTAATCACCATGGATACCACCTAATAAGTAGATGTACACTGTAAATTAATTCTTTTTGTTATTATGTGATGTGGTTCAAGTATATAGTGTAGGGTATGTACGGTACAGTACATGCATATTGTATGCATAAACTGTATATGTGTGTGCAATGTACACATGTAGGCATTTGCCTTACGCCATGCATGAGGGTACATGTACCATAGATGTACATGTACTCTATTCTTCCATGATGGGGTGTACTTGGAATGGACTTGTACAAACTTAGGAACATTGCACTCTGGCAAGTAGTTAGTTAGACACTCAAATTTAGACATGCTCTTCAGATTTCCTGTATTGGTGTTCATTCTTCCAATTTGTCTTGAATATAGTCAGATGTCTAGTCTTGTTCAACTTGCTCAACTGGTTGTTAATTTTGAAAGAAAACAACATGAGAAAGTGGATTATTTAATTTAAAACCAAAGAAAGTATAAGTGAATTTGTTTACAAAAGAGCAATGCACTTTACAATTTCCTGTAATGCAACCTGCTGTGGCAGTCCTGATACAAGCAAAACATGAGTTGTTTTGCATACAGATTATGTGTGTGAGTTGTGAAAGTTTTTTCCTCATTTTTTAAAACTCCTCCTCTCCTCCTAGTTCCTACCTCTTCAGTACGTGCACAAGGCTTCCCCAGGGGGATTCAGTTGCTAAGAGAGGCACTGTTTATTTTGCCGCTGTAGAACCGTAATTACAACCTTCCAATGTCCTGTTTACATTGGCAGTTTGGCAAGAGTGCACATTCTATCCGGCGCTTGTTTAAAGACCGAACATGCTGAATGCCGCAAATGCGGCAGGTGAGCTTCACGGGGTCGCACGTACAACTGGCAAAGTTTCTGGACAAGGGGATTTTCAAAATGTACATGTAACATTAAGAATGAAATATACATGCGCGAGTTTGCCTTCCCTCAACCATGGATTGAAATGTGCATTTATATCCATATATATTTCAGTCTCACTTGCAATCCCATGTAGGTTGAGTGTAGACGATGTGCATGCATCATTGCATGTGTGAACATCTGTGGGTACATCAGAACATTTCTTTTTACACTTGTTCTTGTCTCTTTTGATAGGCGCCAGTGGAATGAACCCCAAAACTGCAAATCTCTTTTCAATGGATTTCCAGTTTGAAACTTGAAGCAAACTGGATGGTGTCATAAGAAATGGGAAAAAAATTCTTAAGTTGTAAACAGAATGTGACAGTTCCGTAGCATGCATCAATCGCTTGGTCAGTTTAATTATCAGAGTTTTTTTTTTCACTTTGGGGCACATGTTGCTACATGTGAATGCTCAGTCCATTGCAGATACATACATGTACACCCTCACTCTCTGAATTCCAGAGAGTGAAAAATGTACTGGAGTGAAATCACTGAAATGAAATTCACTCACTTCAATGTTAAGTGATTGAAATGCTACCCAAGTTTCTATTGGTAGTTTTTTTTTATTGAAGTTGCATATTGCAAGTCGTCGTGTGCCCGGCAAAAGGTCGTAAGTGCGCATTTGCCCTTTTGTCCGGAAGCATAGTCACAGTAGAAAAAATGTTTCTGGTAAAAGGGTATAAGAAACACACTCTCTTATTTAGTAAAAACAGATAAAATTTACTAAAAAATCAACACAGGCTGTGCAAAAGGCAACCTTTGAACAACTTATGAAAGGACTTGGGAACTTTTTGTGTAACTATTTGCAAAGAAATCTTTACATTTTATTAAAATAAAAAAGTTGCATACATACGTCCTTTTGCCGGCCAAATTTTTTTTGCAGCGATTATGCTTCCAGGCAAAAGGTCGTAATACAGTATTCACTCTGAACCGTCCAGCCCCTTTATGTTTCACTCCTTGGCATAGAGAGAGTAAATGCACAAAAATAGACACTGTAGATTGAGTAAACATTGTGAAATGATTTGTTCTATCACAACACGTACATATTTTGCATGTATACATGTACATGTAGTTTGGCAGGGAAGTGCATGGTGGTACATTCTGTACATGTACCTTTACTGCAGTTTTAATAAGTATAATCAGAAGTGTCACCATCAAATATGGACCCAATTAGTCCAGGGTACAAGCAAGTCTCTTGGAGGTAAATACAGTACACGCGCTGATTAAAATGTCACATTGTTTATTTTAGTGGTACAAGGATGAGTTCACCGTGCCTGTATTTTTTTCTCAGACACAGGTTTGTTTATTTGAACATTAGACAAGAAACACTATTGGATTTACTGCCAGTTTAATTCTTACCACAAACCTTTTTGTTGTTTTCAAACATTAGTGTCAAATCCAATCCTGGTAGCTTTCCAAAGGACTAATTTGTCAGTTTACCTTTATATACCAGTAAATTAATATTGTTCCTTGTGCAAGACATAAAATGTATATGAATATTGTTCCTTGTGCAGGACATATATGAACATTCCTATCCCTCTTTATAAAATGCCTTGTGTAATTGTCCAATATGAACCGAACCTCTTCAGTATGTGATTGGGAAAGTTTGCCAGGTACCGGTACATGTATTACATGACCTCACTGACAGCCACATGTAGGATTCTGGTTGATAGAATAACGCGGGGGTTTGACCATCAAACTTGTATCCCGAGGAGGATAATTGTCGCTATGCACATTCACTAAAGTACCGTAAACAGGCCACCAAGGATATACCTGTACATGTGTGTATGTACATGTACATGTACATGCAGGTTGTACACGCATGCAACCATTTTTCAGGCTGGCTCTTATTTTGTTACGGAAATGGGTCATTCTATAAATTTGGGGTCCAAAAGTGTGACATTTTTGTGTCGTCCCTGTTACACCTGACCTGTGTAATTTGACATGGAAATATCACTGACATCGATTTCAAACTTTTTCTATGTGATTGGTAGGTAATGTGCATTAATTCATCACTCTGGGACATTAAAGAATGAAATTAGAGACTGACAGACACACAAAAAATTGGACCCCTTATTTATAAAATGACCCATAATCATTTATGCTAAAAAAATTCTACTCATGTATGTCCTCGTGAAACTTCAGCGTTGACCTGGAAGATGGCTGCCTTGCCCTGCCTTCTCCAAAAACGTTTTTTTTGTGTGTATGTGTGCTATGGTGAAATCTGGGCCAGACTTCAGGGGTTGCCATTGCAAGATTGGCTCCTAATCAACTGTTCTCTCTTTTTACGCTTCACTACCTGTCTTCAGGAACCCTATCTTCTTGCGGCCCTCCTTTAATCGTTTCCACTCTCCACGCCATCAGGCCAGCAGTGTTTGCAGGGGAGAAAACCCTTGATTGGAACGGTAAATGCCAAAGTAGGCCAATCTATAACCATCATACCAGTCTTTTCTTCTCTTTTGGTTGGTGGGGAGGGGAGGGAACCTAGGAGATGCACTGAAGACTTTGGCCCAGCAGTAACCCACTCCAGCCAATAAATCGGCATCCTGAAGTACACTGTACATGGTCCACATCTCCGGTTTGGGTGAAATTACTACTTCTCCCGATCGACGCGGACTAAAAATAGATATTAATAAGGCTCGGTTTTGCCGTCCTCCCTGAACGGGGAGGGATGGGATTGCATACCCAGGCAGGTGCCGTGTGTGCCCAGCATTGGAAATCTACGTCACACATACGGGGAAGTGCCTTTGATCTGTTTTTCTAAGCTGTGGCTGTTGCATGTTGTTGTTTTTTTTCTGTGGAGATGCGCTATGACTATTTCCTGTGTTGCAGGAGAGGCACGTGTTCCCGTGGTCGTAACAGAATCTCTTTTGAGGTGCTACATATGTACATACTGCAGTGGGACACTGTAGCTACAAGATACATGTACATGTACGTACAGTAGGCCTTGCTGTGGCATGGCCTGTGCCCTCATATGGAAACCAGCATAAAACCGAATAGAATGCACATGTAGATTGAAGTCAGAAAGGGGGGGTTAAAAAAAGGTAGTTAGTAGAAGTTGGGGTTACATGCAAAATGGGAAAATCAATATACATGTACATGTGTACACCAATTCACCAACTGTAACCCTAATTTTTACTGGCTGTTTAAATTTCATTCAAGCCTTATGCATCCCAGTGAACAGTTCCTATGTAGTGCGGCCTCATTTTCCATGTCAGATGATTCCAGTGATGGAAATACCTGCCTGATATGTGCTAATTAAATATACCGTACTTAGTCAATGCATATTCAGATCGGCGTGGGCTTGCTTAAGCATGCGCAGTGTGTACATGTATGTGTCGTACACAATGCAGATGTCCGTACTGGTTCATGTATATCTCTCATTCCAGCTTAAAATAAAAAATTCAAAACAGAAGCTTTCGGTAAATGACATTCGTACATGTCCGATTGTCAGTGTTCATGAAATTTGTGATATACATGTATGTACACGTATGCCAGGCATATGAGAGATTAATTGCATAAAGGTTATTGGAACCTATTGTGAATAAAAATGGAAATCAGATTTGTGTTTGTGCATGACGGAGGCCATATCCTGTACTGTAAATATTGAGGTTAAGCCCTTGGGAATTAAGGTATTATTGATGCTTCATCAGCTCCATCCAATCCATTTAAATGTTAATCAGGTTCACGGTACAAAGATTTGATTATCCCCATCAGACAAGCAGGTTGTCACAAGTATTCACGTTGTACGTGTATAGATACTGACAGCAAACGGTATAAACTCTGGCCGTTGGAAAATTTCAATAAATGCTTAAAACATCTTACCAAAATACAGCTTCAAGTAATTCAAATAGTAATAATTTATCATCGATGGGAACCACTTTCATGTAAGATACAGTATTTTGACACTTGCATAATCCCAGATACCAGTACATGTACATGTAGGTCTGTAACTATGTATACAAATTAAATTACAATACGCATTCATGTACATAGGGTTACAGCCTATCGCTCATAACCTTTAGAGATTTATAATTTGCTTAATGGATCCGGTAACAGAAGTATACCAGGTTGACCATTATTTCAAGGTTGATTCTTTTTGGAGACTGGCACGTACATGTGCTTGAACTATAATAGTTACACTCATTAATTGTCATTATTATTTCCGCATAAAGACTGCAGGGATGGCTTTAAAACATGCTTGCAACATAAATGAAGGGTCAAGGTTTTTCTGCTTTAGAGACAACAGAGCTGTGTACAAATGTGTACGTATATAGCATTTTTACACAGCTTTGAAGTCATGTTAGTGCCAAAAACATAACGTAAAATATGGTTTAATCACTTTTTGCAAAATATTTCTGCCATAAGTAATTTTTACGATCATTTAACAGAAGTAATTTTTACGACCATAAGTAATTTTTACGACCATAAGTAATTTTTACGATCATTTAACAGAAAATATTTTAGCAGTTGATTCTTCGGTACTTTGTATATCATGTAGTGTACATATATATGATCTAAAGAGAAACAATTTTTATACACAAGTTACAATTGTTGAAAGCAGGATGTACACAGGGTATACAGTATATGTAAAACTGAGACTTTGTATACTCATGGTAGTCACTGTGTTGGTGGACATAATTTTGTCCAGTTAACAATTTCTGCCAGTTTGGTCAAAAAGTTTTGCTACGATGCCCAAGACAAAGAAAACATGCCCCATGCACCCTCTGGTTTACCCATACATGTACATGTAGACCTACATGTACATGTACATGTCTCTCACATGTAAAACCAAATGTACATATACCAGTTTTGCACATTCTGTGGAAAACTGGCCAAGCGTATTTTCCTAGCATGTGTTGAGTGCGCAACTGCTTGCAATGTTGGCCATCAGTGAGAATTTTTGCCATGGCATATGTTACTCAAGATGGGTTCTAGCTGGGTACCAGTAGCACACGTTTTGTACATGTACGTGTATGCATGTCCTTTGCTGTAGAGGGAACAAAATGGGCTTGGCTGAAAAAAAATCACTTTGACAGAAAATTATTCGCGGCGTGTTCAGAGAGCTTTTCATTAGAGAGACATACTGTACAGTATATATAATAAACATGTCAGTTCTTTGGTAATGTGTGATTCAATCGGTCGGCAGATCAGCACTTCACACGCAGCAGACACCTTTGATTTGCCACCTGGTCTGCTCCGCCAGGCCACACATGAAATGACAAGATCATCAGCTGCACTGAGCTTTTGACCTGTGCATGTGAGCCCAGCACTCTTTTCTGGCAGCTGCATTGAGGCGCAGAGCCACTGCCTGGCATGAATTAGTCATGGAGCCCTCGGCCCTGGAAAAGCCTGCTCCAATTTAGCTTTTCGCGCACGAACGCATAGCAAGTCATCTGTTTGGGAGAGGTGTTGCCATAGTGTCAAATGAAAGAAACAAAGCGTTATCCTACACCTTAACCCTCACCTTCAGCTTTATGATACTGAAACAATTGAACCTCCTTGTTTGTCTTGTCAGTGATGGGGAACAACAGGCCATCTGCCAGGGCATTTGTTGCACTGGTGCATCCATTCAAATTATTACCTATTTCATGATGTCAAAATTGAACCATCTACAGGAAAGTTATCCAGGGATTTAACATTCCAGCAGCAAGAATTAAAAGGGAAAAAAAAGGAAACCTGCGGTCGATTAAGAAAAGGAAACATAAACATCCCTACATTGGATGGTTCTCATAACAAACTGTTGTTGCTTTCAAAGTAGTTAATCTCCATACAGTACAAGTAGATGTAACAGTTTCAAGTGTTGCCTTCAAATAGCAAATACAATAAATGATTGTGAACTGAACTGAAAGAGAACTGCAAAATCATGCACATACCCCTGGTACAGCATCCATTGCAATGTTTACAATGTTCATATCACAGTAATATCACAGTAAACTACATGTATATACTGCAGGTTTGTGGTAGCACCATAGATACATGTACATCTCTTTTTTGAGTATGTTGAGTTCTGAAAAAGAACCGGTGGTACTCAACATTTTGGAGAGTATGCGCTGTCAGTCATCAGGAGACTGCAGAGGGTCCAGTGGTGAGGCAGCTTAACTGGACCCTCAATCTGCAGTCTCCTGACGACAGACAGAGCATACTGACCAAAACGTTGAGTACCATCGGTTCTTTTCAGAACCCCACATACTCAAAAAAAGAGAGATATTCATGGTGCTTCCGCAAACCTATCTAGTTTACTTGCTACCTCCACCACGAAAAGCTTCAAATCTCAATAGCACAGTAATTACTACTACAGGCACAAGTACGAGTGATGCAACGAGAGATGAGTAAAAAAAACCGTTCAAATGACCTCATGATGCCAATTTGAAACCGGCCACAGATGCACCACGAATGACTGATGATGAGCACTTCGATGACAGTCCATTTCACCATATGACAGCATGGTGGTCATGCATGCATATGGGGACACCGGCTAGGTGCTCTTCCTTTCAACGGCTGCATGGTTTTCAGGTGTAGGCCTTGCATTAGATTACTATATCCTTCACTTCTATTTTTGATTTGCCGGATGGAGCTTTTTTAAGGAACATTTCTCAAGGGCATTATTCAACTTCATAATGTCACTGTACCCCTTGAAAGTACAGTGTGCATGTATATTGAGCACCCCGTTGAAGCAGACTTAAAATGTCTTTGACAAAAATATAAGTAAGCTGGCAATTTTTGGTCAGACATGTTTTGAAATTTTCATTTTGAAAGTAGTGAAAGGCAACCATGGATTTACTGCACTACCCCGCATCATCTGATTGATTCTTGGTCTTCAGTCCCGCAATTTCTTCTATTTTACCTTCCTTTATTGCCCTTTCACTTTGCCCTTTGAATGTCATCTCCAGATGCAAGGTCATCAACCTATGCGCAAAAAAGATTGTCAACTGCATGCACTGCAAAACACCTGTCTTCGTTTACAGGCTGTTCTCCATTAAGATGATTGATGGACACTGGGAGCAACATTACAGGGGACCATGTACATGTGTGCTATGGGCCAGTCCTGGGCAATCCAGTCTTGTTTGCTGTCCATATACTGGCACATTTTGGCCCAAGAGCTCAGGGAAGCACAGCATCTGGCAGTATACATGTACATGTGCAGTACTTTCCCCCTAGATTGAGTGAGGGAGCCAGCTAGTAAACCGTACATACCGGTATCTACATTACATCGTACATGTACAGTATGTACATGTATACCAAACAGTTGTTTGTAGTTTAGAGTATGTTCACACACCACTCTCAGAAATCTCAGATTTTTCCATATCCCAGATGTCTTTGGTAACAATTCATATGCTTTCAGATCCCACAGCCAGGATAAGTACCTGGCTTTGCCTGTAAAATGTGGATTCTACATTCAGATTACACATTTATGTACGTCTTAATTGACTGGTGCCATAAGAGCTAAAGAGGAAACGTCAGGTGTATTCTGTGCATTCACGTACATGTACATGTGCTTACGTGTATGTTACGTTACCTGTGCATTGCAACATACATGTAAGCACACCCATTGTTGAAGTCTGACAATATACCAGATGCAACATTTTCTAAGATTAGGTGATTTTGCCCCCCTCCCCTTTTTTAACAGTGTTTATGAACACGTACGGTTGAATTAAGTTAACACTACGTATTGGAGGGAGAAATTTTGTGAAAGAATTCACTTTCACGTTCACTCTTGGGGTGAAATAGTTTCCTACTTGTGTGAAAAGGTGTGAAAGTGTTTTGTCACTTGTGAGACAGTCTGGAAACTCTTTTAAAATCTGTGAAAATCTTGTCTTACTTGTGGGAAAGGTTTTTCAGGTTTTTGAAATGAATTCCCCGCGAAGAAAATCTTTTCTTACTTGTGGGACAGGTTTTTCATGTTTTGTGAAATGAATTCCCCGGGAAGAGGAAAATTGAGCTGAGAATTTTCCATTCCCCGGTTAACTTTCAATTGCAACGTAGTGTATGACAGATGTTACAAACTTCAAATTCAATTTCATCCAAAGTCTTGTCCAGCTCAGAGTATCCCATAGGGCCTTTTTTCCCTCCCAGTTTTGTATGCCACACCAGTCAAACTCATACCATGTACACACAGCAGATTCCTGCAGGGGATTGCAGACAGTTGCACAAAATGCATCTGAGTGTGAGTGTGCATCGGCGATGGCACTCAAAGTGTGTAAAACGTCCCTTAATTTAGTGTCCTGCGTACTGATCCATACAAAGACTTATTTTGTGCTTGTACATGTATGCATACCTTTAAGTTCTTCCCAAGAAACACTAAGTCCTTAAAGGCAAAAACGTTCTTGCACACGGGAGAATGTATCGTCACTCTATACATATACATGTACATGTACAATATATGTACATACATGTATTTGTACTTATGCATGGACATGTACAGTTGTGCTCGACTTGCCACTGATGAAGGCATCCTATGGGTAGTCATGCACATTTTCTTCCCATGAGTTGAAGGCTTGGCCCATTATCATATGGGCCCCTATCCAGTTTTAAACGTACGTGTAGAAGTTGAAAACTGCTCCATCACACTGTTTTCCCTTATTCATAAGTGTACCTTAGACAGTTTAGCCATTCCTAATGGTCCAGATTGGTTGGTAATGCACTGGCTAGTTACACTGTTATGTACCGCCTCACGCGGTAGTGCCACATGCTTACCAATTTCAATGCAAGGACATTTTTTTGCATGTACATGTACGTGTACGAGAGGAATATAACATGGCTAAGGGGGTGTTTAAAACAAAAGTAAAATTGTTAACCAAATCATTGGAAGTTTATAATTTGTTTGGAGTTTAATTGTCACTCAAAAAGTATCCATGTAAAAATATAAGAAGGCATTTATAAATAGCTTTAGGGCAAAGGTGAGGGCACCTTATTGTCACCCGTACTCTTCATTAGGCTTGGACAGTATTGCATTTTTTGAGACCACGATATTCGTGATAAAAATACCGCGATATGGACTAATATCTTGATATTCTTTGAAGTGGGTTATTAAGTGTGTGTCATCAAAAAGCAACAGAGATAAACAGAGACATTCACTGGGAATGCCAGAAACTACTTTTGAGTTCCAGTCAGACTCAGTAAGCTACATTTATACATGTATGTACACCAAAACCACAAACACTGGCAGAGGCAACAATAAAACTTCCAAGGCTTTTGGCTGGTGGGTTAGCAGTTGTTCAAGTTTCATGTTACCAATTTCAAGTGACAATGCAGATACCAGTTAACACTGGATGACTTGTACCACAAAAGATGGAGTGAAATACGACAATATGCTTTTATTTTCAAAGCGTGTAAGCAAGAATACCATGGTATCAATATTCCATACAGTACTTGCCAGTACATGTTTTTTGGTATGTATGGACCACCAGTCAGTATTTTTCGGTATTGAAAAAATACCACCACTATTTGATAAAACTGAAATACCATCCGATTAAGCCTAATATTCATCCCTTTTAAAGAAAAACTCCAACTTGTCAGTACATTATTTTGCTTGTATTATGTTTCAAGGTCTGTATGGTGAATCATGTACCCAATATGTGACAAGACACGGACCTCATGCACTGATTTGTGTTCACGCCAGCTTGGGATGCATGTTGGCACTTTTAAGAAACAAGAAATGACACCAAACAGATGATGTGAACAGTTTGTACAGTATATGGGTAAGTTACATGTGGGATGTTTACACAAAGCCTGTGGCACATAAATACTGAATTGCGGTATCAACGCAAACAGAAAAAGTAGCTTTTAGATATGAGGATGTGCGTGTCTGTTTCCAGCTGGCAAAATTTTAATTAAGGCTTCTTGTGGTTTGAAGTGGTGGGAAAACCATAGTTGTGGCAGACAAGCCCCAGTGGGGTGGACATGTTTCTCCTGTCAACCGGTCAACTGGTAAAGTCTAGGCAGGCTACATTACTGTGTGCATGCAAGTACGTAATGTACGTACTGGTACATGCACATGTTCATGTGCGATGCTGTTACTTTACATGAATTGGTTGGTTTGTTTGAAATTTCATCAGCATTGGAGTGTACTGGGCCGTGTGTGTTTCTATGGTCACAAGGATGGCAGGCATATTGTGGACTGGTCCACATAATGTAGGGTAAGAGGATGATGTGTGGACTTGCAGGCGTCCACACAGTGTTTTCCCCTCTGTTGCTAAAGAAACACCCCAGGGGCATTCTGGGGTTAGGGTTACATTTATTGTATCTGTGGACGAATGAAGGAGAATAGTCTTGGAAATCATCATCGAAAATCCAGCTCAAAGGAGGTATCAATGTTGGAGAAAAAGGAGCATTTTCCTCAAGTTTCCTTAACCACAGGAGAACAGAGGAAAGATGTCCACACTTAGTATGTAAAACAGGCATGGGTGTGTATAGGTGGTGTGAGCAGTGACCATTTATGAGAAGGTTCGCTTATGGTCAGTCAGTATCTGCTGCTAGTGTATCTGAATCAGAAGAGACAGGAGGGATATTGCCACTCATGGACAGTACTAAATCACTGCTGGATAAACTTTTTTTTTTTTCTTTTTTGGCATCTTCAGAGCAAAGACATTCGTCAAGTACTGGTCAACGAAATGCCAGGGGAACTGGCAACCTTCCATTATAACAGGATGAAATCCGGCAGAGCCTCTGGCTGGATTTTACAATGGTACAGTGATTAAAGAAAAGAGCGTGCATCAAACGTTCTCTGAGTGAGTGAAGGATCCCGGAGTTGGTCTAAAAGCACATTAAACACGCAGACTTGTTCTAGCAGGTTTTTTTCCCCTGTGGGCTTGCCGGGCGGAGGGAATAAAATTGATTGATAGATTTCCCGGACGCACAGGAGCAAGCGAGTGAGGTGGGGGAATGGTTAGGTGCTGACACAATCCAATTTCAATCACCAACTTCAGTATTTTGATTATGATATTGTAATGGTGACGATAGATCAGTAGAACTGGGACTCTGGTGTCGTTTAAAGTGCATGGTGTTAAGTGGATGTGTCTCTGCAAAAGAGATCTCAGCAAAATTGAAAACATGCTCTAAAAATGACTTCAATTTCTTCCATTGAAATTGTGTAGTCAAAGCTCCCAACTTCTGAGCGCTACTTAGCTTTCTATGGCATTATCCTGAAAGTTATCTGTTTCATGCACCAATACAGCAACAGGACATGTACACCAGAAAGATAGAGCTTGAAGGCGGCGTTCCATGTGCATGTGAACACTTGCACTAAGCATTGTGTATATGTCAAAATTGCTCCTAGGGCGATGATGACGGCCAAATGCAATGCACATGTACCAGTGTGTAATGTTAATGGAGTCGATTTTTGTGTCTGTGAAAGTGAAACGCATGAACACAACGTATATGCAAACGCACCTCAAAACCATACATATGGAAAGATGCCTATACATGAAAACAAATGTACATGTACATCTCCTCCCCCTTCACATAAACAAGTGAAATGGTTCTAGACAGAGAGCCCTGCATACCCATTGTGGCGAGGATATAATGCACATTGACATCAGACATGCATTGTGTACATGTACGTCCACGTTCTGTGTCTGCATGGACATGTATCACAAATGGCACTGCCAAAGACATCATCAGTCATGCACTCAAACAATCATAGACAGGCTGTACGTGCCCCAATGCCATACAGGTCTAATTATGCATTCCCTTGAAAATTCATTATATACATGTATGTACACACACACACTCTATGAATAAGTATGTGATACCAAAACTTATAAACATGCATAAGGCCAAAAAAGTCTCCACTTTCTGGTCAGGGGCTGGCTCCAAAAGTGGTGTGGTGACAAGGCTTTTTTTTCCCCGAGAAATGACGTACATGTACTTGTACGTATGTACATGTTACTGCCTTTACCAACACTGGAACAGACTGGCCCCCTCACTATTTACTGTTTAGGTGTTTTCAGCTTGTAGATTTGCACAGGACATAAGACCACCTCGTTTGTCTGGTTCCCTGATGTAAATGTTTAATACAGAAATGATATCGTCTTAAAAAGAGTGCCTAACTAAATGTTTTGTCGCTAAGGCTGACAAAGAACATCAGGGCTGTCTGTGAGTTGCTTCAAAGAGACCCGCATGTGTCTTCAAGGAGAAATGGGCTTGGAATTGTCAGAGTTAGGCTGCGGTGAGTCTGGTGCAAGACCATTTTTGATATGGTTGATTGAACTGCTTCATGCTCAGTCATCTGTGACTGTAAATTCAGTTTCTTGGTGTCATCATGAGGACATCATTAGTTTAGAAATGAGTGGTTGCCAATTTCCAAAATATTTAGCTATGTCCAAGAAATGAAGAAATCAGTCTCAGTTTCCTTCTTTTTTTTAACACACTGTGTAGTGCCGTACTAGCATATTTATTGAGCATTTATTTGAACTCTGCTTACAGTACTGACATACATGTACCTAGCAGTTCCTCATGTTGTACATGTATCTAAACAAGAAGCCTTTAATTTTCTCAAAACTTGAAAATCTCCTGAACAAGGCGTGAAACTCTTCGAGTGTTTTTTTTATCTAACCTTCATGTACATGTACCAACTACTATGTATTCTGGAAATCACCTGTTTTGTCACTCTTTTTGCGGGAAGGGAAACCCATCATACACCAAGTTTGACAGCACAGTCAGAACCTTTCTACTTGTATGCACCTTCGGGGTCAGTGATCTCTTGAGTGGTTCCGCCATTGGCCAGTTCTCTTTCCTAGGGCAGGATTTACCAGCTGGTCTGAAACGAGTCGAGAAACTTTCCCAGGATGATGCGAGAGTTCAGAGAAGGCATTTCCTCTTGTGTCAGCTATGCCAAATTTGCAATGTGGAAATCCTTTGGTGGTAAAAAAAATGCTGAAGAGCTGCAGTTTCCTCATTGATTTCAAAAGCCAGCTTTTGTTTGTCTTGCTCTAGCAGAATGGAAGGAAAGTTGGACAGTCATTTTCAAGTGGTTACCTTTAATTTCACCTTGAAGGCAGCAAGTTGTATTTTAATTCTCATGATTGCTTGGCTGTTCTTTACAAAGTAACCATGGAAAAAAAGTACTCTAAAAAGATTGTGACTTGTCTGTTATAAAAAGATTCATCAAAATGAAAAAGATGAACTCATTTGAACTCGGATTTCTAACTTTTTTGTTACCATGCGTGTACAAAGAAATTGTACATCACTTTTATTCCAATTTTCTTGCTGTACAAATAATCACTGTACCACAAAGACACAACTCTTCATTAAAAAAATGGTCTTGCCTGGCTTAATACAGAATAGATGCGTGGCAACAGGTTGGCAGAGTTGTCATAGCAACCCCAGCATACAATCATATTCCCACACTTGTTACCACTATTTTATATGTGCATCACGTGTATGAAACTTCAAATTAATTAAATTTTGGAGGAAAAATCGACGAGTGAATCAATACATTGTACTTGTTTATGCACGAATGCTTTGCAAGTGCTCAGAAAATAAGCAGAAATGGCCCAGCATACATGTACATGTATGTGTGTATAGTGTATTGGTAAACGTCTGCAATTGTCAAATTCAATTTGACTCTTTAACATTTTGTTCCTTGTACTTCAAGTGCAAACCAATTAATTTCAAACAAATTCCACAAAGTGTTGTTAAAAAACAACAATAACCAAAAAAAAAGTCCCCCAAAAACCCCAAAACAAAAAAAACAAAATACTTACATTTAGGTCATTAGAGGGAAAGAGATGAAGAATCCCTGTAAAGAAAAAAAAACAAAATAAATTGCACATCTGTGAAACTGCATGTTTATAAATGTAAAATGCCTACATGTAGATCATGCGTTTTATGCCCTATGCCATTTGTGACAAGGCACTTTGTATAAATGTACACGTACATGTGTTGGTCTCAGTCTTAATTCAGGAAATGACAGGTACGTGTACCATTCACAATTGGTGAGGGACCACAATGGGAAAAACATGTCACACGTCATCCATGTATGGGAGGTCTTTGCCAAAAAATGCTTTAATAGCCATGCCCTTGAAGCTATGTGTACATGTATAGTGCAAAAGCCTCTCTCTATGCGTCTTTCCCTGCAAGCTCCAAGTGAGCCAGGAAGGGCATTGCTGCATTACCCTGCACTTTCTCACCTGTGGCCGGAGTGTGCACACAATTTCATTAAACAATATTCCAAAGTCATACGACATTATTCCAAGTACATAGGCACACAATTTTTCCGACCGGAGTGATTTGATTTCCCTAATTGTCTTGCAGGTCGCTGCGCTTCGCACATAAACCTGCCGGCAGTTATTTGCATTTATGTATGAACTGTGATGGGTTCTCACCTGCCATGGAAATAATATTTGTCCATGCATATATTCATACATATTTATACAACGAGGAGTAAAATTAGGGTATGGATCAAATATAACCTTCAGTTCAGCTGCTGTATGATAAGGATAGGAGGCAGACTCTTTACAAAACCTGCTCTATGGACGTTTACAAAATATTCGGATAATAGTCACAAAGCTTGGGAAAATTTCAGTGTTAAGTTAACAAGGGCCCTATGAAGTTATACAGAAATTATACAGTTTTTGTTAATACTCAATAAAATCTGTCAGTGCTACATCTGTGCCTATTTCTTGAAGAAGAAAAGGATGGGTGCGGATGATTGTGGCAGATCCTAATGAGTATGATGATGACGTGGCACCAGCTTGGATCATTTACTGTGCCAAACATTGATGCTTACTGTAACCGGAGCCGGAGTCATTGACATTGAATTTTATGTTTTCCATTAGATCAAATTTAAAAATTGAAATCAAACTGACGAAATCCAGCAGGTTCGAAGTAACATTGTACAGTGTGGATGCATGTACCGTACCCTGAATGGCACGTGTGTACATACATGTACATATACCTGTGTGTATGTTCTTACATTTATATGAACATGTACAAATGTACACATTCTTGTTCTCAGTGTACCATGTAGAAAGATGTTGGTGCTTTTGGAATGGTTTGCATTTGGAGGAATAATCCTCCTTGGTAGAAAATGTTAAGTGCCTCTGTCACACTGAATATGACGAAATGAGCCAGTGCGGTATTTCAAAAAAGCTTACAAGGTCTTCGCAGAGAAAGTGTATATGTAGGGCCACACGGATAGGGTGGATCTTGCAAGACATGTGCATCCGAATGACCTCGGACACTCTTCATTTTGAGTATTTGCCATTTGAATGCAGAACTGGTTCATTATGGTTGAATTGCAGTGGTTGGCAATTAACACATACCCATTGGTACATGTACATGTATGTTACATCGCTAGTTTGTGTATAAATTCCTAACCTGCACGTACATGTACCATGTACCTTGTACTTGTATGAACCATTAACGTTTTCCAGAATTACAGATACATGCCCAAGGCCTCCCACTGCACAGATGAGTGCCCAGTCACAAATTTTGTCTGGAAAATTTGACAGTAAAGTAATTACATTAGGCTACGTGGGTGTTTGCCCAGAACAGCAGAAATCCAATTCCAATAGCAGTGATCAGTAATGAAGTGGAACGTCCAATGACCGTGAAGGAATTATGAAATAATTTTCATTTCAAGATTGATTTGTTTTTCGGCCAATTACCGCCCGATTGCTCAAATAATGGCCTTAATATTTTCTCAAGGCAGGAATAAAAAGTCCTATTCTCTCTGTGGAAGGCTATAAAACACATGTAACCTGCAATTAAATTAGGGGGAAGATGGCTGTGGCAATGGAGAGGAAATGTCACGGCTGTAAACCGACTGACATAGGAGGATGCATTTTCACTAGAGTGCATTTTGACGTGCAGTATACAAAGATCCGGTCCTTAAAAAAGTTTAGTGATTCCTAGAAGTGTAAGACAGATTGGGAGACATACAGCGTAGGCCTACTGTACATGTTTGGGATATTGAGACGGAAATTTGGAAAAAAATTCACCAAAATGTAGGAACTTTCATTTAAAACACTTGGCAGATAATGCGTCGAGTATCTGCCTCTATAAATTATAGGAGTTCATTATACCCCCTTGCAAAACATCCTTGGTATACCTCATACAGGTACATTAGATACAGTGCAACAGGATTGTCACTTTGATTTCATTTACCAGAAAAAAATGTATCAGTGGGGGAGGGGGCTGAAATATGCTCATATTTGCTCTCTTATACACGGTAGACTATTTTCATGCACTGCACTAAAACGGACTTTGGGCCATGTCAATTCTTTTTCTCCATTTCAGGTCTCATGACAGTTTTTCCCTGAAGGATTAATATACTCAAAAAAGTGGAGAAATTATACTGAGGACAATTCTTCCGAGCCGGATGCTTGTTCTCTTTGTTCCGGTTCTCCCCGGGTCAGTTTGGTTCTAGGTTGGTCCAGATCATAGAGCTGCACCTTAATATGTGTTGGGTGGAGTCAGCTTTAGGTGTTGAGATCAGTTTTGTGTCAGACTTGGTTAATGTCTTGAATGTTTTGGGTCAGTATTGCCCATCAACTGGACTGGGATACAGTTAGTCCATCTTGTGAGGTGATCTCAGCTTATTAGTAATGTATATCAAGGCAGTAGAGAACAGATCTTCCACTGAAATGGTCTAATTCATGAGCCTTGGTGTTCTTACATTTGAAGTAGAATCAATGTGTGGGCAAGGGCAGATCCAGGGCCAAATTCTTGAGAGGGGGGAGGGACAAAGTTCCTAAATTTCTCTCTGGCTGTTGGAAGGTTAAAGGAGAAATTGTGGGATGTTTAACTCACTTTGGAGGTGGGATGCATAGTCAAATAAACAGGAAACAATGAAAACCACCTTTCTCTTTGTGAAGGTCAAATCGCACGCCTTAATTGGCCAACTCACATGTCCCCCTTCTAAGGTACTGTACATGCACATACATACAAGGTCTTTCCTGTATTTACCAAGTTTGACTTTGGTCTCATGGTCCATTAAGGAATTATATATGAGCAATTGAGCACCCATGCAGTACGATATGTATTTTCTGAGTCTTTTCAAATGCACATACATGCATGTATCTGGTGAGGCAGAAAAGTTACTAAGTAAGCTTTCAAAGTTAATGACCAATTCATCTAATTTTCTTCTGGCTCATTGTTGCTTGTTTGGTCCATGTGCACTTTAGAGCTGCAGGGCTTGTGTCAATATTAAAAGTAAAGAACACGTCTGACCAATTTGACAGAGAATAAATTGATGGGAATGGAATCAGGTGATCACTTGTTGACTTTGAATTCATTTCATTTGCAGGAGACAATCTCTTTTAGCAAATTCAAAAAAGTCCCTCTGACTGAATTAATCATTCATACCTTCATGATTCTATATGTACCAGAAGAGTAAATGTAATTGGGCATTATACACAAACGATGCCTCTCAGTGGGTATTAGTCATAGTTTTTGTCAAGCATTTGTTTCATTGGTTCCAGGTGGGTATTTTGATTTGCGTAAGCCTTTGCATGTAAATGAGTCCCCCAACAGCAGTTCCCTAATTTTTAATTAATACAGCCATTTCACAATAGTGCTGCACCAAGAGTTTGCAACACGTTGGCCAATCACAGTGTGTGAAATTTGTCGACCCAAATCGCGTTTGGAAAGGGTCGACAAATTTCGCCCGTTATGATTGGCCAACGCATTGCAAACTCTTGGTGGCGCACTATTGTGAATCACCCGTATTCATAATGTGTACCTGTATGACAGTGACCAACATGAATACGTCACAATTATCTGCATGAAAGACCTTAGCGTGAGAACTTGAACCAACAAGAGCACGTATATTCATTAATTTAAGCTTTATTTACTCTTTCTATATTGGAATTAATGTAATTGAAACAGGGCCTTCATGGAAAGCAGTTTTATAACTGATGAAGCCACCCTGTATAAGACAAGAAAT
>NW_019091406.1:200812-225289 GCF_001949145.1 Acanthaster planci | reverse complement strand
AGTGTACTCTGTCCGTCTTCAGGAGACTATATAAACATAGAGATATAGAGACTATATGAGATAAGAGATATGAGACTATAAGAAATATATACTCCACTCCATTCATTCACATTTCACACAATACTTTCCAGTCGGAATAATGTCACACTTCGGTATGTGTATGCATTCTTTGTGAATTATAGAAGAAGATGCACATTATCCGCTCAAGGGCGGAACAAAAGAGGGCATGTTTTTGGGGGTACTCACCACATAGGCGCGCGTTTATTATGGAGATCAATGGCTTGTTTGATGCGGAGCATGCTGAATACGCATAATGAATTTATTCCTTAATGTATGGTCTATGCGTATGCGTATGAGATGCTGCTAGCCGGAGCTAATAATTTTAGATTTGAATTTGCAAATTCAAGGTGCACTCTTTTTTTGCACCCCTCTTACCAGGTACTTGCCAACTTGTTTATCTTCGTATGTGCCAACCTGGCTGGCGTCTTCACCCACTATCCAACAGAAGCCGCTCAGAGGCAAGCCTTCCTAGAGACCCGGCGATGCATCGAAGCCAGGCTCACAACACAACGGGAAAACCAGGAACAGGTAAATCACTGTCACAGTCCAGTTTATGGGAGCATCGGGAAAAGTATGGTGGGAAGGATATTTGGCTTTCTCTTGGAAAAAGTTGCAGACTTCTTGGGAAAGCTTCTTTTTCCGTGTGAGTAAGAATGATTTGGGATTGAAATATCAGGCCCGCTAATTTTTTAGATCTTTTGAATGTGCTGAATTTTGATTGCGGAAAAAGTCTGTGTCTAATGACTTTGGAAACTGGAGATGAGTCACTGTAAAGTTTTAAAAGCTCTGAAATGTATGATAAGTCATAGAAGATGACAAATCAAACATAGTAGGAATCATTGGTTGTTCTGACTCAGAGTTTTGGAGAGTTTCTTTTTATTTTGGGGTATCAGTACAAGGACTGGTGGTCAAGTCTTACATGTTGTGTAGTCTTAGGAAGTGGTTGCCAGAGGTTTTCTGTGCAAGATATTTAACTTTATCCTTATCCGTGAGCTGCTTCATCTTGGTTGACAAACTTGACAATTTTTATTAAGCTGATCTGGCTTAAGATATAAACTCAACAACCGTCCTGCCTTCCAGAATTTCCAGCATTACAACTCCAAGCTTCCAATCAATCAAAGCTGGTCGTGTGATTTACCGACTTGCAGTGTGTGTACAGGCAGTGATCTTGAATAAATCTGTTCAGGCCAGTCCGCTTGGGACCTAGGCGCCAGGCCGCCCGCAGAGCGGGGTAACCCAACGACAGCAAGAGGCATCTTTTTACTGCCGCCGAGAAATCGTTGGGAGGCCCGGCTGAGGATGGAAACTTGAGACTGTCCGAGCTTGATCAGGATATGCTCCCTCCAGCCAACCGCATTTTGCCGTGTATTTTTTCTCGCAGGTCATCTGACCAAAGTCAGTTGTTTGGGACAGGCTATTTACTCACCTCAGAATTATTGACAGTTTGGAGATCTGGGGATGAATATTCATTACTCAGTTTCATGTTTTTGTTTTTAATTTGCTTCGTCATGGGTATTCATTGCCAGGCTGTAGGGAATTGAAGAGAGAAGTACTGGTTCAGTGGTACCGTAAGGATTCTGGAGACAGGCTCTGTTGGATAAGCTATGATATTGAGTTCCCACCATATTACCGGTAGTCTGCTGTCGTGAAAGGAATATGGCAGATCGTATGTAGCTTGCAAAATTAATTGAAACCGCTGGGAGGAACCAATTTCTGGTTTCAGTACAGACACGATTTAATATATGGGGTCGCATTTCACAGAGCCGTCAAAGGGTTTTGCAGTGGGAAACAAGGGCAAACGATTTCTGTGCATCTTCAGTCAAGAAACTGTTTGCAGTAAGCCAAAACATTGTGTCTGCCTTCTCGCTTGAGGACTTGCTAAGCTGAAAATTTGGTACTGTACAAAAACCATTGTATTGGTGAAGAATATCGAGGCTTCCCGTTGAGTTATATGGTGCAAGATTTTCTTCAAGGTCTTTCACTCAAAAGTTGCTCTGGTAACTTGCAACTCATATTGCTATGAGCCCCGAGCTGGACCAAGAGAGGGCACAATTTTCCTTGCAGCAGAGGCTCCTTTGGTCAGAACTGCTTGTAGCTGGTTCACAATGAAATGACAATCAAATTCACACATTACGGTCATGTCACTACCAGCAAAATGAACTCTCCCGACCAACATGGCTCTTTTCGGTCGATGAGGGGGTGCTTCTGCTCAAGGCGAATAGGTTGGGTCACGTTGTTTACGAGTGAGGGCCTCTTCAAATCAGTTTCACGTGGCTAAGAGTGACACACATGCGTATGGAACGTGGCTGCAGCTTCTAGCCATTGACTCTCATAGACGTACGTGTAATTTCCAGCCGTAGCCAATAAATTTCGAATTGCCCCATGCAGAGATGGCCTCATTAGATTTGTCTGCTTCCACACTCACATACATTTATACCCTGTAGATCATTTAAGCAATCCTGATGGTTGATGGGATTTGAGAAAGGCTTAAATTCCTGCAGTAAATCAGGCTCTTGACCAAACATTATGTAGCGGCGCAAGATGGGTAATTCGGCCATAAAGGTGTTATCACCATGGGCACCATTCGAGTGTGAACGTTCATGTGTGTGTGTGCCTGTCATGGCGCCTGTGCATTAGCATGCACTGCGCAGTCGTAGTCCAACCAGAATGGCGCCCATGTGATAACGTTTTACGCGTATTCATGGTGAAGCTATGTACGATCTTTGCTCTTGACTTTTATTCTTATGTGTAAGCATGAGCCAACAGTTAATTATGTTCACCTGAGTGTCTACCACAAAAACCCATAGAAAGTTCACAGCTTTAGAAGCATGAATTTACTGCCCAGGGCAGGTGGCAAGATCAGGTTCCTTTGAAGTATTTCGACCCACAAGGAAGGTAATGCTGGAGTGGCGCTGAAGTGGTGTGGCCCGCGTCAAGAAGTGTGTCAATTGGAACAACTACATTCTCGTCTTGCCCACTCCTAGAAGTACATAAGGTGCGTGGACAACAGTTCTGACGCACCTGGCCTGGGGTGTGTTCCAGCTGGAGCCAGCCAGAGCCAACCGGTGCCAGCTGGTGCCAACCATTTCCCTGAATGGCATGGTTAATTTGGGCTCTGTGGCTTTCAGAAATGGCATTATTTAATTTGATCCCTATGCTCCCCACGTAGTGCCTCAAATCACCAATATTTTTTTACTTTTTTTCCTAAACTGTATGTACGTGTACATGTACAGGCTACATGTACACATGCATTGTTCAACCCAACCAGCTGGGGCCTAGTTTGCCAACTATCAGTGACCTAAATGCTTCCACACCAGAATTTAACAGATTCGTATCTTGCACACAGCAAAATTGAAAGTTAGAATGGAACTGACTGGTTATCAAAGCTGAAATTTATTAAATGGACCTTGGTGTGTAACCCTAATATCTCAGGTGCTCCTCTTCACCGGTTGACAGTGACTAAGGTCAGTTAGTAACACTGATGCTTTTTACTCACACTAGTTTCCAACTTATCTTTTGTCCACATTACCATGACATAGAACTTGAGTAGAGTCAAACAACCACCACAAGAACATATGCGCATGCACGGTTACAACAAAGGAGTGGTTGAGATGTTTACACATGAAGTTGGTCGTTTTAGGTTCCGACCCCATTAAGGCAAGTCCCAGCATTTTTCTAAGAAGTCCGAAGTATACTAGAAATGAATGTTAATAAGTGCAATGGTAAGAATAATTTCAAGAGGTGATACCGGTCCATGTAGATAGAATAAATTTCCATTCCGTGAAGCTTAGCCGAGTGGAAGAGAACATGAGTGTCACTGAATGAACATTCTCTACACGGCATGAAAGTAAAGCATTCTTTCTTTGTATGTACCACACCTGAATAAATCCTTTTAAAAATCTCTTTGAACATTACCTGAGGAAATCCTAAAAAAATCCCTTGGCTTCAGAAATGTACATGTATTTATCAGCTCAAAGAAATTTCTTTCACATACATTTTATATGGTGTGACCTCGCAGTGGGTGGATTGAAGTGTGATCGATTCATTCGCTTGGGGAATGGAATTTCAAATTTTGAGATGCTGCTCTGCCGTGAGTTCAGACGAAAAGCATTCATTGGTTAAGTCACAAAGTAAACGATAGGGATTGATCCAGGCTTTGTATAAAGAAGCACCGACTCTTTGTTAATGATATGTATACTACATGTATCTTGTTGGCTGATATATCTCAGAACTTTGATTGACACTTTTCTCTTGATTGGCATTACATTATTTTTGATGAATGGCATTCGACTTCTCTGCTGTTCAAAACAAACCACTCATCTTTGTTGACAGCAGATCCAACCGGTGTTTTCCAGCATGATACATGCACTTGAAAACAGCGATTCGATGTTCACACAATTTATAATTCAGAGCACTCGAGTCGTTTCCAATTACATGTGCATGCATCTTCATGTCAAACTGCTTTCCCTCACTTCAGGACTGCATTTCAGTCTTCGTCATAACAAGTCAACCGTTCAAATCGATCATCTTTGGAATCTGAATTGAATCGTATTTGTTGTCCCTGTCTGAGATTGACTTGACAGGGGCACTTCATTTTGAAGTGCACTTTGTTAAGATCATCTTGACAGTATAAAACTCCAGTTCATTATAACAGTGGAGTTCTCCTTTGTACCAGTGGCATATGTAGCTAGGATTTTACTAGTGGGGGGACACAAGGGGGCACCAGCATCTTATGGGGGGCACCAGCTTTCAGTGGTGTGGTTTTTGGGGGAAAGTTTTTGTTGGCCTTGTTCAATATCCATCCGTTTTTTTTTTAGTGGGGGGGGCACCTGGGGGGACCTTGGGGGCAACAGGAATTTTTTTTGGGGGGACACATATCCCCCAGGCCCCCCATGGCTATGCCAGTGCTTGGTACATGTGCATTACAAAGTATTTAGCCATCAGTTGCAGTAAATAGGTAACGGGGCCCATCTTCCCTGCACCTGTATCAAAGACAAACACTCAACCAATTTACTGCTTTTGTACAAATTCATTCTTCAACCTGTTTTCAGACTAGCCCTCCTTGTTGTTTCTTCAAAACAGGGCTTGTGAATAGATTCTTCACTTTGTCTCCTAATTGGAATGGCTGACATGTAAACAAAGAGGCCTGTGTTTGCCCATAGAGCTATGGTTTGCCTAAGTACATACGCATCTTTTAAGAAGAAATTTCTGCTGCTTTCACAAGTTCGCTATTGCTGTTCGCTGTCATGGTGATGAAAGCACGTTTGCAGTAATGCTGTACTGGCTCCCACCATGAACGTTCCGCTCCATTGCCAAAGAAGGCTTGATTGGCAAGATAATGCGGCAACCAATCTAAGCATCCCGCAAAAACGGCTTTGTAATGCTAAATGCATACTGCTTTCCTGCAGGTAGAAAAACATCAGTTACATGGAGCGTGATGATTTCTGCAAGTCAATTCACAGAACGTGGCTCTTGGCAAAATTGTAGCAGCAACAAAACTTTGAAAGCTGCATGAAATCAGCCCCATTAAACAAGCATGGAATCGTCTGTAATTTGGTCTGCTGTGTAAGCAAGAAAGAGCTTAAAGCATGATGTGCATGAACCAGTACAATCAAGGCTGGAGTTGCACAGGTTTTGGTTGCGCACGTAGTGATTGGATCAGATATGAGGACGATGATGGTTTACAAAGAAAATGTGGACATCTGTGAAACAGAAAGATTGCCTCATGGCCTGTTATTGAGACTCGCATGCACTTTGCACAGAGAGTATTTTTCAGACACACCTGTATTTTGGGGCTAAGTTATAAAGTTAAATAGTTCGGATAGGTATAAAACATAACACATGTCAGTCTCTGATGTTTAATCTCTGTTAAGATTTTGTTTGATTTGTTCAAAATGAACTATGTTCACATACATGTATCAGTGGCTGCAGAGGGAGGAAGAGGGCATGGATGGGGCCCCAATCATTTTTTAAATTGGGCCTTCTCCCATTTCAGGCCATTCTGATAATTGAAAGCATCACATCTCACCATATGTCAAGGTTTACAGTCAAACCTCAGCAGTAAGAGCACTGTCAATACAACATTCATCTCACAAGGAAACTTTCAAGTCAGGTCCTTTGTTCATTGTTTCAGGGGTGAGATTTGTCACTGTTTTTGTCCCCCTGATTTCAGGATATTTTTCATTCCCCCCCCCCGATTTCAAGATTTTTCAAACGATTTTTTTTTTAAAATCCACAATATCCCAGGTTTACCACTGTGAACATTTTACCTGTAAATGTTGATATACGAAACGGGTATTAAGGGGGTTCCTTTAGGGAAACACCTTTATACCACATATCCTTCACTGCTCTGGGCCCTCAATAGTTCCAGTGATTATTTCATGGATTTTACATTGTCCTCCAGTCTCACCCCTGTCGTCATTCCAGTTGATAACATAAACATAGTTCCTGTTGTAACAATGTAATCTGCAAATTCTGAGGGACCGTTTCACAAGGTTTGAATGTACGCGTACATGTACCTGGGCATCCTGTGCCGTGACAGCTTTGCGGGGGGGGGGAGAAGGAAGACAAACAAAGAGAGGATGTTTTACTCAGAAATTAGCCTGGGCAGATGAGAATTAAGGACAGGGTACTATTAGGGAGGTATGTAATTGCTGTCATTATTAGTGATTGGAGCCCTCTATAATTGTTTATGGAGAGCGATCAGGGCATACATGTAGAGTCAATCATAGCAATGTCTGTTGATATTGTCGGGCTTAAGTCGGGGCGCAGTTTTACGTGCTGTATTCTGAAACGTGTGTACATGTGTACATACGAAGTACGGAGTCTTGGCGGAATAAACCCGGTTTGTGACAGCAGAGCATATACAAGAGAACTTGTTATAATGACAATATTGACGCCAGCCAGTCTGCTGTAACCACAGTAACCAGAATGAATGTAACCTGAACATTGAGAAAAGATACCTTAAAATAGTGGTTTTTAATTTCTGCATGAAAAGTTTGATTATTTTAATTTTATTTATTTTTTGGTCTCAGCACGATTTCAGTGCAGTTTGATGAACCGGGTTGTTTAGCTTGAAAAGAAACAATTAAAACAGGTCAGTTTAAACTGAATTACATGTACATGTACAACCGGGTACATGTCTGGCATTCTATGGTATCACATTATTTTTAGTTTCTAAAGGGAAGAGTGCATGTTCTTGATATGAAAATGGCTGATGTACATGTAGCGGTGTACATGTATGTACAATGTACCGGTAATGTAATGTGTACGTATGTAATCCTGATTATTCCAAGTTTAGTATCTAGCCTGCAGGTGTTTGTAATATTTGGGGAGGCTTGCATTGTAGGTTTTCAACTTTTTCAGACATTTCATGAGATATAGCATTAATGTACACGTAGGGTTTGTGTTTTGTTTTGGTATGTAGGGGCTTTTGGTTAGAATGCTCATTCACTGTATTATTGAGCCTTCTTTATTTGAAGACAGTCATGAGCTCGTCTACATTGTATGTTCGCCCTCCTGTCTAATTACCCATACTAATGCAGCCATTTCGTCCATTCTTTGCACATTTCCCTTCTGTTAATGCATGCTACTTATTTTTTTTCCTTTATTTGTGCTATTCAATTCATAATAGCGAGCCTTTCTAAATGTACATCGAATTTATAAATGCACAATTCCTGAGGTTAATCTATAGCTCTTCCTTGAAAATGCATAATTAATACATTTCTTGGAAAAGGGTTGAATGGATGGGGGAAGGGAGACATTGATACTGGAAGCAGTGAGTTGAGTCCACTCATCAATGAAAGTGCAGTCTTCATCTGACGCACTTCGTTTTTTTTTTTTAATAATGATACCTGTCACTGATAAGAACATCAATACACTAATGCTTTCATTGGATCTACATGTAGTTCTGTTTGGGTACGAATCAGCCTGAAGTCATGGCATCTCAGGAAATGCCGTGTGTGCCCACGGCCGCAATAAGAAGGCCATTGGCCATTTGCCTGTCACATTGCCATGGAAACCTCGTTGAAGCCAGGCGAGGTAATTGTCTCCAAATTGATGAAGTTTGTTGCTGTACACATGGCACTTCATGTATGTGTGTTCTTAAGCCCTCAGGATTTTTCAATTGGTTTATTTAACAGTACCTCAGCAGCCCTTGGGCTGGAGAGGGAACAGTTTTACATCTTTATTAAGTAAAAAAAAAAAATACCAAAGATGATGTTAATTATAATGAAACTAAAACAAAACAAATTCGTTTTTTCAAAAGATGCTGTAGTTTTAAAAGGACATGTGCTATTATCCTACCAGGTGATAGGACATTTAGGGAATGGAGAGTTCGTTATGGAGATTATTTCATCTTTAAGAGGAAGCCAGTCTCTGTAGCTGCAAAATAAAAAAACAGAAGTTTGGTTTCAAAGGCAAGGAAAAAGTCTCATGCACAAGAGATATTTAAAAAATACACCAGAAATCCTAGGAAGCATTACACTGGAAAACAAAATATAGGAAACATAGTTGCAGATTTAAAGATCAAAATTACAAATGAGATTTATGGTCAGAATAGGATTAAAACAGCAGAACAAATTCTTGTTTACGCTATTTTTGTCCGTTGTGATTCCACATCTGTGAAGGGAGAGTTAGGTTGGGGTTTATAGGGAAATAATTTACTCATTTTGGAGGAAGCCAGTCCCTTTAGTTGTGAGATGATTCGCTGTGTCAACCTTGCCCTTCTCAATAACAGTGACACAATTCTTTTTCTTTGTTTTGCACATTCCAGTGGGGCGGGGCAATGATTTGTATGAGAAGGTGTTTGCCCTCCCTTTGGTTATGCTGCTGCTCCACTGTGGTGACTCTCCTGTCTGCCTTGCTCTCCTCAGGACCAGTAATGTTCAACATGCATGTAAACCAAACTAAAATTTCCCTGGAATTGAAATTTAGCTTCATCATTGAACCCAGTGGAGGGTAGATAATATAAAATATCAGAAATTTAGAGAATTCTTCATGGAACTGGTCAGGTCCCAGTGTCCTAAACAGCTTTTTGTTTTGTTGTAGAAAATCTCGAGTAAAAACAGAAAACTTGACACATGAAGCAGGATGTTATGTGTAAGCAGACATTTTAGAAGGTGTTTGCACCGCATTTCATACCCCAGGAGGACTCGGAGGCGTTTTTTTCTCTCATGAATTGAAAGAACCTCCAGAATTAGTTTATAATAGATGAACCTTTGCCTTCACTTTGTCACATTTGATTCATTGTTTGGAAAGACCCAAATCTGCGTTGGGAGCCCTTCGACCTTTGGTTAACCACTTCACTTCGGCCCTAAAGAGAGAGAAAAAAAAGGAATGACTGAAAAACAACAGAAACTGACTCGGTCCTCTCCAGCAAACCAAGACTTCTTTTAGAGAAGGCTACAAAACAGCTTTGCTCACAGTTCATTGAGGTGATACTTGTTACCTCTTAACCTACATCTCTAAGGCCTGGTAATGGCATCCCTTTTCAGGGTCACTTGGATGGAGGTGCATCATATTTTCTTAGGACATTATCCTAGCTTTGCTGAAAGCTGAGATTACGGAGAAGGCAGTGGTCTGGAATCTATGAGGTTTTTTTTTCTTTTGAGAAAAAAATTCAAGTGCTCATGATTCATTCCATGTGGCATTCAAGTGATTCGCCCCTTTCTGTTACCAGACTAGACTTGGACAGGATGGGAATAGAATGCCTCTGTGTTGCCAAGCAAAGTCTCTATATAGGCTCTGCATGTTAGCCACATTACTGGTACCTCGTCTTCTCAAAAGTGCTCTGTGGGGATACTTTAACAGCCCACAAAGCAGATAGTCGGCGCATTAAATTCAACTGTAACCTACAATACACTGTACTTGATCAAGACGGATGTGGTGGATGGCCATGGATCTGCACTGAACCCTCGCATTTACTAAGCGTTCATTAATGGCGTCGCTAATGGAATGCACACACACGGCTGCGAATTGCAAATGGATGCACGTCGCGCAGATTCGTAGTGTCTTTATGTTTTCCCTCAGCTGCTTACCCATGCACACTTGCAAACTTGCACCAACAAGGCCTCCAGCGATCAAGAGGCCTTCCCACAACTTGCAGTTGAAATATTACAGGACCTGTAGATGAGTAAATGCTGCATCCTTTGAATTCCAACTACGTCACCCATGCTCTGGCAAAGTGCAAGTTCTCAAAGGTCTATTGCAGTACGTAGGCAGATGCGGGGGGGGGAGGCCATGGGGTCCAGATCCCCTCCCCCAGCAATTTTTTTTTAAATAATGACAGAAAGGTGATTTACCTGTTCTTTTTCATTTCCCTTTCTTTCAAAATCACATTAAAAGCCCCCAAATTGAGCCTTACTCCCTAGAAAGGCCATAAAAGGTTACTTAAGGAACATTTCCCCCCTGCAAAAAAATTTGACTCCACCCCCCCCAAATCTGGATCTGGATCTGCCCCAGGTTCATTTACATACATGTGTATCATTGATGGCACTACTATGTGTACATCACAGTCCTCTGAAAAAATAGCCAAAGGCCAGTAAGAAACTTAGCTTAGATACGAGTACGTATACATCTGAACTGATTTTGTATTTAGTTTTGAAAGGTTCATAACCCTAAAATAGTGGAACTTCCACTCTTCAGATTTTCACGGGAGTTTTATAGCTATCACTACCCGTAAGAAGCTTACTGCAGACAGAAGTTTGATTTAACGTGGATCACTTTAAAGTGAAAAAGAAGCTGAAGGAGAGGAATTGTCCAACATCACAAATAGCGACTTCGGCCTGGTTTTGGGATGGTGGGTCACATTTTGTTTTTCATTTACAAGAAGTTCTGTTCTCCACCTTGTTCACTTGAACAAAAACACAGCAAGTTGATCTATTAACGGTCCATCCACCACGGAAGACTATACCTGTACAAGCACTTAACCGAGATTCCCACTGGCTGGCCCAGTAAATCTCATTATTTCACCAGGCGGTGAGCCTGTCGCTTGCCAAAGTGTTGGATCTGTCATCAACTTGCTCTTTGTTTGAAACCTTAGTGCGTTGGACTCTTTAATAATCCTACCCAGATGTACTTTTTTTTGATTACTGTCAAAACTTGTTTTGTACCTGGACAAGAAAGATTTGGAGCCTGGATGAAACTCTTCCAGGGTAACGGACGAGATTCGTATTTCACTTGTGAGATGACAGATATATTGCTCTTTCCCCTGTCAGCAGATGTCTTGATACTTGATAGCCTGGCTACCATTCTTGACTCACAGCAGTCTTCTTCTTTTCCTTCGTCATCTTCTTCGTCTTTGTCTTCTTCGTTGTCGTCGTCGTCAGGGATACTGCAAACAAACTCCTCTGTGGGATAGTTTGTTGCATCCTTTAATTCATGTCCATAAACAGGGTCAACAAGTGCATTGTGCCGCACACTTGTGTTTGTGTGCCGGAACTATATACGTGTAGCTTTGCTGCTGTCTCTCAGAAATCAGGTTTTGCCATTTATTTACAAGAGCTGGTTTTTTTGGTAAAAGTGTGTTACACGTGTACTCTGTTTATTCTGTGCTCTCTAACACCCTCCAGATAAATTCAAAGGTTTACTTAGGTGGCACTCAAAGCCACAACCACCTGCTTTCCGAGTGCTAGTGCGTGTACTCAGCAAGAGAGCAGGCTGCGCGGAATGGGCCGGTACTTACTTGTTCATGTAATGCTGCCTTTGTTTCTCAAGGCTCGGCAAGTTTCACATCTGAGCTCATTGCCGAGGGATGGGAATAAAAGAAACACGAGGTTGTCTTCTGATGTTTGTTCAACGCAGTGCCAGATGACCACTTGAGGGCAATGCATTGTGAAACTGCAAAAAAAAATGTGCAATCACTTCCTTAACTCCAAACTGACAGTTTTTGGGTAGACGGGAAAGTGTTCACGTCAGTTGTACACCCAGGATTTGTCGTGGTGGGTGGGGCTCGAACTGGAGTTTATCCCCCCAAAATATTACGATGCTTAAATCACCCCTCCCCGTTGCACCACAGGGTCTTGGATTTATGGCTATATCAGAGCTTCAAGTTTGAGATATCTAAGCGTATCTTCGTTTACAAAAACTTAATGTTAACGAGTCTGTACATTTAAAATCGCACCATTTCATCAGTGCACCTCGGGAGATTTGAACAATTTGGGAAGCAACATTGCCTTGGGATTGAAGTGTTAAACAGACGTCTTACTTAAGACTTTGTTGTGATAAATGATGCCTTTTTCAAATGGATTGGTTTGTCATGTCGTCCATACACACGACACTTCAGGCTTTTTAGGGGAGACTTCACAAGCCCGGGCGGGAAAGTGAGTGATAAATGTTGTGCATTCAGAGAGTGGCAGTTGACCCTGAAAAGCGTCGTAGTTTCCCCAACCCATGCTTGTGTTTGCCCCTACTTTGTGAGTGTTGAATTTTCCTCCTCAATTTTTTGTTTGGTTTGGTTTCTCCACCGGTTTTTCTTGCACCCCCAACCCCATGGCTGCAGGAGAGACTACTGTTGTCGGTGTTGCCACGGCACGTCGCCATGGAGATGAAGGCTGACATAGCCAGCAAGAGGGAGGACATTCAGTTCCACAAGATCTACATCCAGCGCCATAGTAACGTCAGGTACACGGGGGTTGCCGGGTGGGAAGTTATAATTGATTGGCCCGTGAATCATGGTTCAAATTATCTTGGAAATGAAATTTTAAAGAGATGCAAATATGCACACAAAGTACAGATGCCTTCGGGGGAGGGGGGAATTATCCTAAAAGAGAACACCGATTGTAGTTTTGGACAGGTGACCAGTCTTAACTATGACAGTTATGAAGAAAGAAAATATTACACTGCTACACAAAGTCAGGAATGAGCAGTGTAAGAATACTAAACGTGTCAAGCACTCCAGAATCCATCGGTTGGCGTTACTCAGTTTTCAAGGTTTTGAGACTAAATTTTTCGGTTGTGATAAAAACACCCACTTCATTCTCCTGTCTATCAGTTGTCACAGATATACATTGCATGCTCTGACCCGCCCGTCATAGAACCTTCATGTTCTGTTGTAGTGCGCTCACATTGTCACTCATTGACAAGGCGTAGTTTATCAGCAATTGCATTTATGACTATAAAGGGTTATGTATGGCTAGAGACACAAATATGGGGGCCCAAGCTTCAAAAGCCAGGTGAAATTGATAAGCAATTTCACAGGAGAAACCTGTACTGATCAGAAAGCTGGCTTTCTTAGACCAAAGATGCCTGTTTCGCCCCCCCAAACCCAAAGCATTTCAGTACACCATTAAAATGAATCAAGGTGTGTTGTGTAATAAAGTTCGAATCTGAAAAAACTATGCCAGATCTTGATATTTACAAATCTGGATGGGTGTTATAAACACTTATTTGAAGCTTTCAAATGATTTCCCACATCAAGGGGGGGAGAGAGATATGTACATTGGCACAGCTTCATGTTTCTGTTTTTTTTCTCAGAGAGATGTCATTCAGAGTGATTTCCTAAAATATTGCCCTTCAAACTCTTCTTGTCTGAATTTTTTTTTGCAAAGTTGCAGAACTTAAGCTCACTCAGACAGAATATGGTGGCAAGCTTTCCTCCCAAGCTCTCTCACATGGGTAATTCTAGAAATTAGGGGTCCATTTTTTTCGCATCCCTGTCACATCGGACATGATTTTGTAAGTTCAGAACACATTTTCTAATTTCCAAGAGTGACGAGTTAATGCTATTTACCTGCCAAACAAATAGTAACAGCTTAAAATCAATTTTGGTCATATTTCCAGGTCAAATAATAAAGGTCAGATATAACTTGGACACAAAAATGTCACGGTTTTTGACTGCTGCTTTCTGGAATTACCCATATGCCATTTGATGCATTGAGTTTGATAAGCTTCTGAACATTACACACTGTGGTAATACTCAACTGGACTGTACTAATGTAATGCACATTCGCATCTGGGGTAATGTGAATTTTACTAAAGCATGTGTTTCCTGTATAAGGGCCAGCTGCGTATACATGTACATTATCTAACAGAGGAAAAGCCTCATTTCTTTTTATTTTGTCACTCAGAAGTTGGGGAATTTATCATGAATGGATTTTCGTTGTTTGCAACGGGTCTGTGTGTCTTCATTCTTCTGTTTTTTTGTTTTTGCTGGCAGCATCTTGTTTGCAGACATTGAGGGTTTCACCAAGCTCTCGTCTCAGTGCACAGCTCAGGAGCTGGTCAAGATCCTCAACGAGCTGTTTGCTCGCTTCGACAAACTGGCTCAGGTATGTGTGGCGAGTTTGGCAGGTGCTTCATCAGATGGGCAGTTGCCCAGGGACGTATCTGTTGGTTGTGCTCGATGGATCTGTGCAATACTGGAGCGCACACTGCCGTACTGGTCAATCCTGGACCAGTAGCTCAGCATGATTAAGTGATCGTGCAGGTCCACTGATTATACCCAACATGTCCGCAGTAAGCAGATGTCTACAGCAGATGATCACAGGTGCATCTGACGGTACAGAAATTGGCCAAACGGACAGATGACCGCATTGAGTAGGTCTCATTCCCTGTCATGAGAGACGTCATGATAAACAGGCCGTCTCTAACGCACATGTCACAGGTGGTTGGTCAGAAGGCAATGTATTACCCAAAACAAGGGACCAAAAAGATCAAGTGACATCAAAACAGGTGGATAGGTTTCTCAGGGGGACAGTTCTCAAGCGGGTGCTCTTTTTACCAAGTTCATTCATGACAAGAATACACGGCCCTTGTTGCACTCTAAATGCAGTAGGAGACCAAAATTTGGCCACTAGTCCAAAGAATTTATTTGATATATGGGATAGCAAATGCTGTCATACAATTTAAATGACGCATGAGATTCGAAAGCCAATTATACTGCATTTTCACAGAAATTTTTCATATGTGTCTCAGTAATTAAAAAGGTTTGTACCGTGGTTGTAGGGTGAGACCTAACAGAGTGACAGTTTTCCAGCATCTTGCTAAACTAACAATTTCGCATACATGTACACACTGTACATGGATGTGTAATCTGTGGGTAGTCAAGCAGTGTAACGTATCAGATTAGAACAAGGCGATAAGGTGCACCGACTGAACCCAGAATCATGGTTCTTAAATTCTGTGCACTCCCCAGGCAGCCTGCAAATTGGAGTTGTTTGAGTATTGCCGTCATTGGAGATTAAGGAGAGGCAGTTAACGTTGTGCATGTCAATAATTAACAGTGGAGTGAGTGCTTTGTTGCCATGGAAGCAGACGATTCTCAGATTGCCCCTCTGAAGAGCAGAATGCTAGAGGACGATTGATATTAACAAAATTATGTACACCCTTACGAAAAGTGTCACCAATTCTAAAAATAAGGCAAGCAGTGACAGACCACATATAAAGGGAGGAGTAACTGGAGGGCATGTAATCTTCCTTTGAAAGTAGAAAAATATGAGACGATTCACTAAGGTCACAGCAAATTGTCATTAGAGGGTTTGCATGAATGCCACTTTGCACATCAAAGCTTTCATTTTACCGAGTGTGCACAAAGGAGGTTTCCCTGTGGAACAGGAGAACTGCCCTGCAAGATGGCTACCATGTAAAGCCTCAGTTTTTCAAAGCTCAACACTTTGGGAGCGACTTGACCTGAAGGGATGCATGCATTCATACACAAATCGTCTGTAAACATTGCAGAAATTTTGGCTGGCAGGTATACTATTCAATTTTGATTTCTTTTTATTGTTATTTAATTTTGTGACAAAATTATCATGCCAAAAATATTTTCTGCCAAAAAGTTGTATTTGAAATGTAAAATCTTTTGTAGAGCTCATTAGTGTCAGTGCAGTTGTGTTGAACAAGTTTCAGTTTTGATTTGGAAAGTACTTCGTTTTGTAAGCAAGTCTTGATTTGATTTCTTCTGCTTGACCTTTATTTTGCCCTAAAATGTGTTCATTTGCACTGCGACCAACCACAGGGTCACTAAAGGAAAGAAAAGTGGTATCCTAGTAACCACATGTACACTTGGCTCAGAGGAAAGCACTATGCACACAACACGGCTACTTTGACGTCAGATTTATCGGGGATCTCAATCGTTTGTTTCCCGTCCACATGCAGGAAAAAAAACCTGAATTCGTTTGTCCCTGTTATCATTGTCTCACGACCTTTCCCAGCGGGGGCGAAAGCCACATCAGGTCTTGATGGCTATCGGGACAATTAATCAAATCAAAGGGTTTTTTTTTCCATTCCCCCCGTTGGCCATTTCAAGCGGCTTGTCTGTGGAGTTCCAATCCCTGCTTTATTGCATGGCGGAATTCATCAGAGTGATCATCAGCACTCTCCACACATGCTGAATGACTATTTCAGCATAGTCTCTCATGCTGTCTTAATTTCCAACTCCATAACCGAGCACTGAAGTAAACACCTGTATGTTGATTGCCATCCACCATGGATTTGCTTAGCATCTTTATGTTTGACAGAGTATATTGATATCACTAGCAAGGAGGGTACATGGAGTGGTGAAGCCGTGATTTGTGGCTAGAACCACAGTTTTTTCTCCGTTTATGCAATGCTTTTAACCTTAACCCCCCTCCCCCAGTTTTCTTACCTTGTTTCTTGAAATTTCCCTTTTTTTTTCCAACTTTTTTGTCGTACAACTGAATACCGAAAATGAAATTTCACTGAATGTTTTTCATAATAGTATCACGAACTGTCAGATAAATGAAAGGCTTTGGTGCATAGGTGTAAGCGTTCATTGTAGATCCCCTAGTACAGAGTATGCTAGATGAGGCTGATGATGCTGTGGAAGCATCCTAAGCATTAACTACTCGTAGAGCAACTCCTTGAAGCCCATATAGTCTGACCTTTTTCCTGAGTTTGACCTGCAAACATTGCCCAAGCTCTACTTTCGTCCTTTTTAATTACAGTTTTGGTTTTACTTTTCTCCTGCTTTTTCACTTGGGCCTACATCCATTTACTGAAAAAGAAATTGATGATGAAATCTGATTATATCAGTCCAGATTATGTTCCTGTGTTCAGATTTTTTTTTAAGCATTGAGCCAAAAGGGAAACGGGGGATTGTAACTACACTGAAAATTGAGAAGCCAGTCAGAAGCGCCGCCGTGTTTTCATTTAATCACAGGAAGGGGAACGCAAACACATTGGCTGCTTGTGTGTGTCTTTTTTTACATGAGCGGGTACCTTCCGAAGGTGTTTCCTTCCTTTTATCGCCGGCGATACGGGGCTGTTTGAGCAAGACCCAAGTGCTTTCCCTGTTGAGAGAGTGATTTGTTTCACCGGGGCGACCACCCCTCCTGTTATGTGTTGACTTCTAATATTTGGAGTGAGGATATCAAATTTTTGTTGGTCTCCTCGGAAAACACCCTTGTTCCTGCGTAGACTGCGTGCACAAACAAAATTGTTGTTGCATGTGAAAAAAATTGTTTCTGAACTGCCAAGAGAGCATGTTGTTCTTAGGATGGGTCATGTTGTTGATAAACTGTCGGAAGTTGTAGCTAGGGCTGTTTACTTTTGGGTTGTAAGTAAAAAATGTAAGAGAAAGTCAGCACAGAGAGTTTCAGTGAAACCTCAGTATTCATGCATATCCTTGTGCTGCAATGTTAAAGCACTGTTGTGCATTGACCTCAAGCAAAATTCAGAGCAAACTTGTTCATAATTGTGCAATTCACATTAGTGCACTAAAATGCCCTAAAGAATGACAAAACGAAAACTTTTACAGCGATAATACATATGTATAGAACACTAGGGTGCATTTGCAAGCACCCCTTCTATTAAGAATTACATCACACTCTGTGTATGCGCAGTTTACTCACTTGCCGTGAGTACAGGCACTTATTCAGTCGTCAGACTGCCAGGGGCAAGAATGTACCGTGATACATACAGATGCATGTCCCGCACAGTGCATGTGTTTTTGTTGTAATGGACTCTGCCTTGACATCAAGAATCGATATTTAAGATTAAATTTAGTGGCACGGCCTGGTGTTCTTGACGAGGGGGTTAAAAAGTACGCTGCCACCTCTAGGTACGTGTGTGTGTGCAGTTGCAGAAACAAAAAAGACCTAGAAGAGCCGACATAAATGGGCGTGGTTTGTATTTTGATACTTGCATCAGGGTATTTTGCTTTCGAAAGAAGAAAAGCAGTGGGAAGTGAAGACCAAGAAATCATCTCTTTCAAGCAGTCCCCAAATTGAAATTCTTTAAACAAAATCAATGATGAGTGCTGTTGTACATGTACATGCATTGAAAAAAATCCAACGTTCTGAATTTTGGTTTGTTGTCTGTTTTGGATTGAACCTGGTTTTCTTGACGCATTCCACAAAAGCCATTCATTATCCCATTCTTTATTCAGTACAAAAGTGGCTATAAATATACAGGGTAATTAGAACCATCCGCTAGATTGCTTTCAATTTTCCACATGCCGCTTATTCAACTATCCTACGTCAGCACGGCTAGAAGCTGAGTGGATCTCCCTTCCTCCCTCCAAACCCCCCCCCCGACCAGCTTTCTACTGATCCCTGTCTCTGATGACTGTTTCCACCGGCTTCGGCGAATATGCAAAAGGCTACTGAAGCTGGGCACTTGGCCTTAATTAACACTGCCAGAGGTGTGACAACATGACAGCCACAGGAGTAAATTGGGTCGCCAAGAGTTGGTGGATGGGAAGTCCATTTCTCTTCCTTCTTCATCGATTGCTTTTTCCGTGCAGTTCTTTGAAGCCCGGCATTATCTGCGTTGTTATGCTGACATACATGTACTCTTTGCCGTTGCCGTCCTTGATTAGTTTTAAACATTGAAATGGGCAAAATGCCAAGTGAAGAGACGAAAGAAAATGCTCCCAAAATGGCACTTTCAAAAAGGGAAGAGTTGAAATGAGAAATTCCTCGGAGACAGAGTGAGCTTGTTGCCACTTTAATGCGTTCACAGCGTGGCGAGAAGCACTTGTGAAGATGACGCACCGCTCACACGCTAAGTGTGTGAAAATGCTTTTGATTTTTTTTTTTTTTTTCCTTTTTCCCCTGACCCCACAATCCATCTCCAGAGGCTAGCACTTGCCCATGTCAGCGCCGCCGATTGCAATATTGCATTGTTAATTGGAAATCTAGTGCTTTAAAGGACTATTCCCAGTGGTGGTCAGTAGTTTTTGCATTCATGATCTCAACCCCAGGATTGGAATACATGTTAATACCCCTGTGGATGACGAGGCCATCTCCAAATTGTGCCGCTCAGCTCACATGCAGAGGGGAGGTGGCTGTCACGTACTGCAGTGCATAAATGTGAACAAATTAGGTGGTTGCAGTATGCATGTTAGAGAAGGATCTCATAGAAACGCTTCTTAGATAACTCAAAGAATACCGACTCTTCTTTTATTTTACCTGTTTACAGAGATGACATTTAATTGTGTATGTAGCTTGCCATCAAAGATGTGGCTCTGTTTGCTTTAAAAACTCAGTTTACTTGCAAGATTCAGACAAGTGAATTAGATGTTTATTGATTTCAGTAGTACATGCAGTTGCTCTGCACTGGTAATTATTTCTGTCACAAAACTGAACTTATAAGAGCGGGATTTCAACCAAAGTGCTGAGAAAATTTCGGCAAGAGAGCTGTCCAGCAGTACTGGGCCTGATTTTGCGGCTGCTCTGATTTTCAGTAACTGTGTTCCTTTAGGGGTCATTAGGGCGACCGTAGTTAATTCCACGCTTCTCATATTTTTTTTAACCTTGAGGGAGGGTCAGTCAGTCAAGAGGAAAAGGATGATTAAAAAAAAACTTGCTAGTCCCCAGAAATGCTTCAGATTATCATTTTTGTCATTTACATTTCTTTGTTAGTGTAAGAAATTTGTGACAGCGGTACCCACTGCTACATCTGACTCGAACCAGCCAGCTGACACCGGCAAGCTGGGTGGTCAAGTGATTAAGACGTTTGCACTAGTAAGGAGGAGGTTTTGGGTTCAAGTCCCACCCGAGTGTGCTTGTGGTTTTATTTTTTTCACAAGCGTTTGCGGGCAACACTGAGTAACTTTGTTATAATATACATCAGGCAGGGCAAAAAACAAAAAAATCGATTAACACCCCCCACGCAAATCCATCCTTGAAATAAATTTGTGACAAGGTCGGCGGCATTAAAAAAAATTTTTTCCATGGTCAGAGCCAAAAATAAGGGTTGGTCAGCAGCAGTGAGAACTGTAGAATGAAAGATGAATCATCAAACTGACACATCCTGTGGCCAAGGATCATGTTCTGGTCATTATACTGTACCTGTCAGCATAGAACTGCATTGGTGCACAAAATGTCAAATGGAAATATAAAGCAACTACTAATAGAGGAATAACTGCAAAGTTAATCCTGAACATTGCAATACCGCCCACTGCTAAAGTAGTCATTCAGTTGATGAACGGTGTGGGGGCAGCAGAACCTCAGCTAGTGTCTGTTTCAGTTGGTCAGAATGGATTGCAGGGAAATTGCTGTTTCTAATACTTGTACATGTACTTGTGTGTCTCGCCGTTCAAAAAGAATGTTCTTGATCAGTCATGAGGATTGAAATTGAACTTTGTTCCAGTCACGCTCATTTACATCTTGTACTTTCTGAGAACGTGTTCCCTTACAAGATCTGAGCGTACAGTGGAGTCACTTCAACAGGGTTGTCAGTTGTGCCATCATTTGATTTTTTTGGAGGGGGGGGACACTTTTTTGTACATTTTCATTTTTGTCGCGGGCCAAGCCAAATATTTGAATTTATGTAAATCTTGTTTTTGAGATCCAGCAAGTGAAAATTTTATAGCTGGTGTGGTTTCCACTTTGGAACAAAACTAAGCAACATTCTCAACATAACTCATGTAACTCGGGACATGTCATCTGTTACAATGTAAAAATATCTATTTACATGCATGAAGATTCTTGGCAAAATGCTTGAAACAGGCATAAGTTTCTTGACTCTTTGGAGAGATGGTCAGTCTGTTCATTATTGTGTATGTTCCTTTTTTTTCCGTTTTAGGAGAACCATTGCTTGCGCATCAAGATTCTGGGCGACTGCTACTACTGCGTCTCGGGCCTGCCTGATCCTCGCCCTGACCACGCCCACTGCTGTGTAGAGATGGGACTGGACATGATAGAAGCCATATCGTAAGTCATCAACGCTGCTTCTTATGATCAACTGATTTGAGATGGTATCGATAAATTTATCGGTTAGAACCTGTCCTATCTGCTGCCATGGCCCTGAGTTTGCTCTAGCTGTTCAATCCCCTTATTCATGCTCTCTCTGTCGACCATATTTCTCTCCGTTGTTGTTGGTTGGCCAGCTGCCCACCTGCCTTCAGGTCGCCAACCCATCACCACCATACAGTTGTCGCTTCTTGCCATTCTGAGGACGTGTCCAATCCAGGTCTTCCTACTACATCTAATGAATATCTCAGTGGCCTTTGTTAATGGTCAGAATAGCTGTCCAAAAAATTGTATGTAGTCTTTCGTATGGGGTGTTTGCTTGGTGGATGTGAGGCCCCTTGCTCTTTTCCTGTACATTTGTTCCTTTTATTCCTTTGCCTCGTCTTATTTACTCATTTAAGATACAAAGTGGAGTTTGGCACCCATTACTTCTCCATTTCGTCTCATGGCTATGGAGAGCCAAAGTGATTACGTCATCTGTTGTCCGTTGCCAAGGTAATGGTTCAACGCATAAGTCTCTCAACCGTATCCGTGTTCTTTTGCAGCTGAGTAGTCTGGGTACATTAGCCCCATGTTAACTGACGTCACCTTTTGGTATCCCACACAGCAGAAAACCATTCATTACATGTATTTTCAGTGAGTTTTATGGCTTTAAATTTCCTGTTGTTTAGTAGTTGCCATTGTTGCCTACTCTGTTCTTTCCTTCACCGGTGAATTTCTTCTCGGAAATCAGACTCCCTCACCATCAAAGAAATATAAGCACTGTAAAAAGGGCGATTCTGTTTTCGTGTGGGTATTTTTACTGTACGTGTGTACATATTGAAGTACATTCAGTTTCCGCAGACGATGACGTGAGCTCATAAACAGTGCCTGCATTCCTAGACCCCAGACTTCCAAGAGGGGTCATCCACCCCATTCCTACTCAAAACCTCTCAGCTGATTAGTCAGTAGCCCCTGGGGGGATGGTGTAGGGAGGTGCCTCAGTGTGTGTCTATTTGACTGAACAAATAATCAATTTGGCGGACCCGGCAGTGTAAATTTTGTGGCCCAAAAGTGCGTCTTCCTTTTCACTCGGCCGGCGCCAAGCTTTGCCGTCGCCATTTCCAAATGACCAAATGGGGACTGCTAGAGGAGAATGTTTGATTTGTAGTGCATTTGAGGTTCCCTGTCCCCCCCCCCACCGTAGGCTGCCCTTGTGTACCCTAGCATTGTGGGGGGGGGCCATGGAAAGTGGACTCTGTAGACTAAAAGAGAGAAAGGGAACTTAAGAGCAACATCCACAATGATGGATGGTGCTTTTTTTGGTGTAACAGTCTAAATGTTACATGTAGGAGAAACAGTTGTGTTGTGAATAACATGCCTAGTATTTTCTGTTAAACCTGTTTACCTTTTGAGTGTTTTTTTTTTCTTCTGCTTTTCCCCTTCGTGTAATATTTGGGCAGTTCTCTCTTCTTTGTACTTGAGACTGTGAGATTTCAGTTAGTTTTTTAGGACAAAATGTTATCGATGAATCAAGGGACTGACACCAGTCGTCGAGTTAAAAGTGACGAAGTATTGTACTCAGGTTAAAGTGTGTTTTTTCTCCTGCTTCTGCAAGTGCTTTTAATGGTTGGAAATCAAACATGCTCATGAAGAGTTTGGGTTGAAATGCCCAGGTGAAGTGCTGTAGATGTTGATTTTGGATAACCTCCTAAAATCACGACGGGCTTGTTGCGCTGTGGGAGGAGGTTTGTTTGAATCGGAACCTGCCTGTGAGGGAGAGCATCAGTAGGGGCACAGGTGAGATGCTGCACTCAGTAAATGTTCTAACTTTGTTGGGGGTTTCCTGCAATCTGTGAACTAAACCGTCTGACAGAGGAGGCAGTTTGATGTGTTCGCAATCACAGGCTTACGCTTGGCCAGGCCAGTCCTTGCACATGTGCCATGTACATCGTAGTTGACCGACTCTTTTGAATGCACAGTTTTTTTCTCCAATGCACTTCTGTTTATTCTGCAAGGGTTATATACACTGATTTGGTAATAGAGGGATGCAACTGTTGGGTTGGAAATGGTAATCAAGCTCCCTCACTCTCACTTGACACTGGAAATGCGCACTTGCACCAAAGAATGTTCTAATAACACAACAGGTGAATTGTTATCACGGCAGAAAGTCTCAGTCAAAATGCCTGACTCTGGTATTCCACAGTATCGATACAGAGGTATCATAAATGTACATGTTCCATTTGTGTCCGTGCACATTGGATGCATTATCTCACTTGACTTGGTTTCATACGGTCACATAATCGCGTCAGCTTGCCTTGTGACACGATTAGTCCAGACGGACGGCGATAATCGGATTGTGTAAGTCAGGACTTTGACATAAACTCTGCCTCAGGCAACTAGACTGAGATTACGATAGCATGACAGAGTGACTCGTTATGCATAGCAATCGCTCCAGCCCAAGACTAAACGGTGCACACAAAATACCTGGCGAATATAGGACACGGCACCCCAAGCGTCGGTGGTTCGTGACAGGAATAGACGGCATTTTGTTGTTACAAGACTGCATGATAAGATTGAATATTGCGCAGTGCAAACTAGCAGTACATGCATGCTGTAACTTTGAAGTGCAGGAGGTGTCAACAAACTTCATTCTAAAACATACTTTGTGGAAGTGTTTACTCTCTCAAACCATTTCAGCATAATGGGACATGGTGTTTTCCCTCACCTTAGGCACTCGTTTGTACATGCAGGATTCCCTTTATATCAGTTATAAGAGCAAACAATGCAGAGTAAATAAATAAATAATTAAAACTAGCAGCATATGCAGTGTAAAGTGCTTACGTGCTTCAGGATGAGGAGTGTGCATTTATTTCAAGAAAGTGCATTCTACAGCCTTCACTGCAGCATATTTGTCATAACAAAATGATTTATAAATACCTCGTCCAGTTTACTCACCCCTGTACCCCTGTTGGTCGGGAGCCCTTCCAATCCTGTGGGTGGTTTTTCAACAGATAATAAAAGCACCAACTGGTCCTAAACACTTGCCTGGTTTGTACACGAAATGTTGACTCCTGTTTTTGGACTGTTAAACTTGTACATGATGAGGCACACGCATTACAACCAATGAGTTGGCATTTTATTAAGTCAAAATCTCACGCTACACCATCTGAGCTGCGTCTTGCATCATCCCCAGGCCCCATACCATCCCATTGCACGTTCATTCCTACATGGGTGTCGCACCCGGTTTTAGCGAAGCGCGGCAAAAGGTGCGAAACCCGCA
>NW_019091406.1:142636-199696 GCF_001949145.1 Acanthaster planci | reverse complement strand
CTCAAATAACTTATAAATATTCATATAAACACGGTCCGCTGAATCCTTCAGCGCGCACAGGCTATGCGGATACTTGTGTGTGTGTGTGCGTAGGCATTGTACAGTACAACCTACGCCGCGTACACTGAAAAAAAAAGAAAGAAATTTCTTCTGCATGTAGTAATACTTACCCAATCTGCGATGAAGGGAAAAAGGAAGGAAATTGAAAGAAAAGGAATTGCTGGAAACTAAATATTAGAAAATGAGAGAGAGAAAAAAAAATATATACAAATTTTGACAGCAACTGTTACAGTGGGGTAATTCACAGAACTAGAGAATGGCAAAGTTATTCCATTAAAAGTGCGCTGTTTACACAAAACAACAGTACGGTACATGTGGCATGTATTGTAGATCAAGTCTTCTTGGAATTGTTTGTAACCCAAGCTAACCCTCACCTACATTCAATTTTCAGGAAGGAAAAGGAAGTTAAAGTTTGAATCCAATGCATTGGCTCTGCTGTCTTTTATATTACGACTTGCTGTGTATTTTCGTCTTCGTCTGTCCTTCCCCCATTCTGCATACAGGATCACTTTCTGAAAGAGAGAACCCAGACAAGTGCTCTCCTGACCTCTTGTCAGTCTCCACAAGCTCACTCCCTCCTTCAAGAATTCTGGTCAATACATGCACATTACGCATGACTAATTAAATCCTTCTTATGGAGTTTCCTGACGGGAGTGTACATACGCGCGCACAGTATACGGGGATGGACAGAGAGATCGAACGGAGAAAAAACATAGGATGGTTTGCCTGACGGTGCCTAAGATCGGGTTTCATTAATTTCAGCGCTTCCTGTAGGGAAGGTATAATGCAGACGTGAACGCGTGAGCAGTGACGTGAAATTCGACACCGCGGGGCTAGTTGAGAAGTCGTTGTCGTCATTGGTATGGACAGAGGGGAGAATAAAGCTCAGTGGCGAAGCTGTTGAGATGACAGGCAGGTCATGCTGGAGGTTATCATGGGGGAGATTTTCAGGCCAGGATAACTGTCTGGAGGCATTTATCGTACCCGCTCTTGTAATTTGACCGGCCAGCGTTGTATGAAGTTGGTGTACATATTGTAGAGCCGACTCGTGCTTGTCATTGTACTCATGAGTTACATTGAGTCCCACAGGTTCTGCAGAATATGAAGATTGCACACATGTTGTCAGATATTTACGGTGTATTATGGCGGCTCAAAATATTTTCCCACATGTAGGCAAATTTGCACCAAGTTGTTAGGGACTGTTCAGAGACCCCACAACTCAATCCAAATTTTCCCCAACAACATTGCCACCACACTGTAGGCTATACGGTTTGTTAAGAACATTAAGAACATCCAAATTCACAAGGTATGCCGAAGGGTTTGGTTTTAGTCCCCTAATGCCTGGTCTCAGGTCAGGAGGTACCAAGCAAGGATCATTCGCGATCTTTCACTATAAGTAAACACATCATTTCATGTGTGCCAGTAGGTATGAAACTGAGTACCGCGAGAGGGGGGAAGGAGGACAGTACCCGCCCCCCTTTTTTGCAGGCCCTATAATAAGGTGGGGCATAATGGATCGACCTATTAATGGCTGATGCCTGATGGTCTAACAACTGGCCCCTCCCCTCCACTTTTGGCACCGTTTTGCCACCGGTAAAACTAACAGCAACATTTGTTGTAAGGATACAGTTGCAGGGATTTTTTTGAAAAATGACACCCTGACTACTGATAATCAATTTAATTTATGAAGGAATTACTTATCTCACTTAAAAGGTTTTGTCTTGTCAAGGCAGTTGAAAGGATACCATCATTGAAAGGAGACTTTTGTCAGGCATTTTCTGATAAGGGACCCCCTTAATTTGGTATGGATTTTGTTGTTTGAGTCAGATTTTTTATGGATAATGAATTGTACATTTACATGGAGGCCAGGTTCAGGTCAATATGGGGTTTCCATCCCCGAAACAAACATGCATACGGAAGGAATCCCCATCCCCCAGCCAGGAGATTAGTTGTGGCTTTGGCAGCGCACGGGGTTTGACTCGGCAATTTCAGGAAGGCAGGTGTTTACTGCTGTCGGAGGAGGAGAGACGGCACGGTCAGGATGAACGCCAAATTCCACTAGAAATCTCCCGAAATTGTGCCTGTGATGCTCCAGCATCAAGGTCTTCTCTGGATGATGCAAGATTTGGCACGGCCTACACGGTGGTGCCGGGGGAGTGTAGAAGCAGGATTGTGGGGGGGGGGTTAAGGATGTACATGTACACACGTAGACACTGTTGCATCCCCATGCCGATATTGGATTGCATTAGGACCTGGCGGAGACCAGGCAGAGTATTTGCAAAGCAAACCCATTAGAGGACATGCAGAAAACCAGGGGATGGCCAGGAGTCTTTTGTGGTGTGGGTGTTGATCGATGTGGCTCACATTTCTGTCGACTATGATATTAACGATGTCCGAAGAGGAGGCAGAAGAGGGTGGCTTGCCCTGGCTCACCGTCTCGCAGATATTTGCTTTCAACAGTCCCCCCTTCATTCAGGACGTCATTCAGTAATATGATTTTGTAATGCGATATGGGGGTCATGTTCAGACTCATCTCACCCACACAGTCTATTTTGATGGGAACATAATGACTTAATGTGCTGTAGCATTCGTTACACATACATGTATGGTGGCTCTCCGGTAGTCTTGCGTGGTGGAGGGTCTTTTCTTGGTGTGCCTATGGTTATTTGGCAAGATGGGTACTTTTACATGTACCCGCTGCTCAAATTACATACAATGCAAGGGACAAGTACCTGTAGCTCTCACTGTCAAGGGGAAAACTAACATGGCAGATCGGAATATGATTGATAGTACAGTACGTGTGTATCACTAGGGATGGTCAGTGAAGCATAGTGGTATTGTCCTTGCCTTCCGCCTCGGTAGCTGTGGTTTGATTCCCACCCATGCATCACATGATGTACATTAATTACACATACATGAGGGGGCCAACTGATTCCATGAGTACTTTCTAATCATCTTTATTAGCGCCCTCACACCGCAAGATCCTTCAGGCGTGTAACCTACATATATTGATTGTACTTTGCCATTTGTAACTGTTAATGGCATCTTTCCTCTTTTCCCACTGCCAGAAAGGACTAAGATACCTGTACTTTTATACCAGGCCAAGCACACGCCTATTTCTGCATGTTACAAGGGTAGTCAACTAGGAATTCTGTCGTAACTAATATGGTCAGTGTGTGACACTTGCACATGTTGGTATGTGGCCAACTTACACTCACACACCTGTTTTACATACAAAGTGTGGACATTCCTTTGTACTCCTGTGGTTAAGGAAACTTGAGGAAAATGCTCCTTTTTCTCCAACTAGGATAACTCCTTCGAGCTGGACTGTTGATGATGATTTCCTGGACTGTTCCTCTTCTCTTCAGGATAATCTTGACCCCAAATTGCCGCTGAAACTGTTTTCCAGAGAGGGGGAAACATTGTGTGGACATGTGCGAGTCCACACTACGCCGTCGCACCCTACATTATGTTGACTTCTTTTGTGCAGAGGTCCACACTATGTATGCCACGCCCGCATACACACACCCACACATACAGTTTGTATAGGCTGCAGGAGGCCATATTTCCACCTACATGTACATCTAATTATTGGAAACTATGTCAGTACTACTTGAATATGCATTTCACTGAATGTTGTTTTCTTTTCAGTACTGAAACGTGTATTGGTTTCATTTTTATTGACATCTGAACCTGTGCATGCAATTCACTTGGCACTGGAAACCTGCAATACTTCATTGACAAATTTGTTACATTAAAAAATTGTATCCGTAAACTAAATGAAATGACATATGTTAGTTGGTAACTGTATATCAGCTGTACATCATATTTTGAAACTGAGGCAGGACTTTTTAATGAAACATACATGTACTGGGTATACCATACTTTTTGTGAATCTGAAAAGTGTGTTCATTTTGTTTTGGTGCAGATGTTTAGAGAGGCAAAAATTGTCTTGATTTCATCCTTGACTGTTCCTCTTCTTTTTGCTGCAGATAACCCTAACCCCAAATTCCCTTAAACCTGTTTTTAAAAGGGGGTGGGGGAGGTGAGTTGTGTGGTCCACACAGCATCCTCACTGGGGCTTACCTGCATTGTGTAGACATCTTTTGTTTTCAGATCTGCTCAATGGGTACATGTAGCATGCTTGTATGGATCATCAAGCCAGCCATGGTGAATTGAGTCAGTTCTAAGGCTTTTTCAGAAAAAAATAGACAATTATCCGTCTTTCCCAATTTCGTTCTGTTTTGGTCACTTTCTTCCTCCTCTTTTTTATGTTTTTTTTAACTTTTTTAAAAATTTATTGGGGGGAGGGTCCCCATGTGACATCTGGTTGATGAACATTTAAACAGGCTGAAAGTAGCCGTCACATTCACGACACTGTTTTTTTTTTGTGGCCTGAGGGAATCAACTCTCTAAAAGGGTCATGGCCCGAATTCCTTTTCCCAGTCACATCTAATTCAGAACATGCTAGCAGGTGTGTGCAGGTTTAGCAAGGAAATGAAAGAGAACTTGATTAAGGGCCGATCAATTGATGTAATGGACACCTTTTCCTGAGCTGTGCGGTAGCGGTGTCTTGTCACAGCGCAGTGGAGCACATGTACATGTAGGGGAGGATTAGGGTTTTTTTGGGGGGAGGGGACGTGATTCAAGTACTGTACATGTACCGGTAGTGCCTGGTTAATGGACCTTATAGTCAAAGCATGGGGGATGATTGATTTTATTTGGGACCATTTTGGGACTAGATATTCTGAAATTTTTATAGCAGACATATATTTGACCTTTGTCAAAACTCTTGAAAATCTTAGGCCATGTCCAAACGGGCTCCCAGAGCTACGGTAAGGTCTAAATCTCCACGTGTTTCCAATGGAGTGAAGACCTAGACCTAGCTCTTGACAGCGGATTCGGATGCAGCCTTATTTACGGTCTGTAGACCCTATGCATTCATGGGCACCAGCACCAATTTCACAGCACTGATATTCAAGTCTTCTATTTCAGGTTGATGCTGAACTGTACTAATAAAAGCTACTTGTACATGTATGGATACTCGCTTGTTTGAAGCATTTCCAACATTCGGAATTCAAAGATATGGGTAAAAGCACACTCATCATAATAACTGATTGTGTCATATGGATGTAGACTTCCACACATGCCCCGGATGTAGTGCCATTGCTTCCGATCCAACACAGACCCCTCAGCTATTGTTCCATTGCACAATTGTAGTGAGAGTCAGGGTCTTCAGTTCGTAGAGTTTGGATTTGGTTCCCACAAAAGTGAGATCTGAAATAGACTGTTCAGTGGCTTGAAAAGTATGGCCAGCAAATTTCAGCATCCTTTTTTCTCGATAATGTTGCGGACCAGAGGGACAAAGCCACGGCCGGCCGTATGGTTGAGAGTTACTAACCCTTGCTGCGAAGTCCCCGTTTGGGGCTATGTGGAGCTGAAGCACAGAGCACCTGTCAGGTCTGTTTAACATTTCTTGGTACACGGTCCATGTCTTGCATCTATATTGCAGCCCAGGTTTGACTGTAGCTCTAAAGAGCCTCAGCCATCATTCAAGGAATACCCTGGTATCTTCATCAGCCCTCAAATCTTTTGTAGGCTGCTGAATTTTGTGTAAACCCAGTTGCAGTGTCTGCTGTGCCAGGTGCATGATCCACCGGTATCCCTGTTTATAGTAAAGACAAAGAGAGCATTATGTGTTCCTTTATGGAGGCTGTGTGGGAAGGCTGAGTGATGACACATTAAAAGTGGCCAAAAGTGTAGAGGTTAGTAACCTTGTGATCACTCGCAACCCAAAGACTTATCCAATGTGACCTTAATGAATTGACTTACGGATTTAAGGAGTACGCATGGCTGCCTCCATGATCAAAGTTGATTTAAGAAAACAATTTTCTTGGCTCATATGCATCAATCATTGATAGACCACTGCTGCTCTAGCTCATCGTTCCTTAACGATTTCTCTGTCAGTCAGCCCTCGGCCAGTTTACAGACAAATCGATATTAATCCTCACTTCCCGGGTATTTATACTGCCAACATTCCCCCCCTCCCTGCCGTACATCGATTCCACGTCTGCGCGCTCAGAAACATTTCATTGATTAAATCTTAGGGTTGTCTGGATTGGAGGAAGAGACACCATACCTGTGTGCAGTGCTTCTCTCGGACAGCCCGACAGACTGCCAAACAAACTTCTCAAAGGCGTTGGAGACAACAGATTTTCTTCCACTTGAGTCATATACGTTTACCTGCAAAGTTTTGAGTTTCTATATAGAAGTTTTCCCTTTTGTGTAATTTCTGGCAGTTCTAGTGACACTTGTGTTAAGCAAATTTAGCCATTTGGATTTCCTTCACTATCCGTCTTCTCTTGCCTTGTTGGAAACAGACTTTGTTTTGTAGTTTATGCATGAAAAAATACCACTTGATAGGTACATGTATGCTAGGCTTTTATGTACTCCTTTCAGCAATAAAATTTGTCTGAAGTGCAAAACTGAAATCGTTTCAGTCTGAAATGGCAGAAAAGGATGCACTTGCACATACCTGTTTTTGCATCAATGTGCAGATGACAGACCTTTCCATTTCGTGACCACCCAGTACCCGTGAGGATCCCCCCCAAACGTGACCGCTCGCAATAATCTGTGGCTTTAATGAGAGCAATACAGACAGCCGTCGTGTCAACCCCCCCTCCCCCACCAATGGAAGATCCCTTGTGGGATGATTTGTGGGTTAGTCCAGGCCGGGGGAACTATTTAATCCAAAATATGACAGATCTTCTCTTCTTGTACCTCGAGGCTTTGTTTCTTCGGATATGGGCTTGGAGACGGGGGGGTAGAGGAAATCAAGGCAAATGCGACTGACAGTGAAACTTTGCCAAATGCCATTTTTATTTTTTAAAAAGAGCACTTGCTGAGATGTGGAGTTGTTGCCATGATTTCACATGCAGCTGATTTTAACATGTAGGCCTACATGTCGACTGAATCGACGGATATCTATGGTTATTTAAGACGTATGCTAAGGAGGGGAAAACAGAATTGTTTGAGGCCCCCTAATTTAGCCCCCTGGCTCTTTAAAAGAATTTCAGGTTTGAGGTTTGCAGCTGTAATGATGTATAAGCTTATTGCTCAAGCTTGCAGGCTTGCCAAAGTTAACAGGCTTCTTCAAATCTAATATAATTAGTAACATTCATGCAAGAACCATGGAAATGCATACATTTGTCCTTCCCCCTTAAAAAAAAAACCGAAATGAGAGAGTTATTTGCGCCAACCAAATGATTTTAATGATACCTCCAGACAGTGTAATTAACACAATTTTGGAATATAAGCCACCTGATATATTAGCCGCAGCCCACAAAATTGGCAAATCTAGATTTAAAGTTGGCTTGTAAGCTGCACTGGCATATAAGCCGCACTGCAGCGCTGACAGTCCGACCACAAAGGTCATTGTGCTGCGTGCTGAAACGCCAATACAGCATGTACAGAACGTCAATGGTTTCACTACACGAGCAGTCCTAACAAAAGTATAAAGCAAAATGTGAACGAGTGTCACCATAAAAAGTGAATTTTAAGTCCTCATATTAATTTTATTTACTGGCTGGATGGTGGTCTTGCATGGGCCGTGCATCAGCTCTTGCCTTTTTTCCCAGCGGCCAGCAAAAGTTATGCAGTCGGGGACGTAGGCCAACTATTGCTTGCCAAAAGAATTGGCTTTTATGAGAAAAAATACCTCTGTAGCTGTCCACAACACTACATCCAGTTATCTCGAGGGTTCTTGTGATGCCGATCAAAACACACCGCCAAATCGCTTCAAAATGAAAAATCCGCCACGAGACCTTGTAGTTTGATCATCTCATTGGAACTCCTTGTGTTGCATGCTGCACGTGGCATATGGCACACACGCACCACCACGAATACCCAAACCCTGTTTTCAGGGTAGCCTGACTGCTACCGCAGACCCATTCATGGACAATCCAATCGCTGACTCTTTTACAATAACCATGTGACCACAGAAAGTGTTTTCATCAAAAAATCAAGTGAATAAAACCCGAAGTTCTGTGGCATGTCACGCTGAACATGATCGGTAAAAAGTTAAGGTACACTATTGAAGCGGTTGATTGTTATTTAACGGTAGAAAGAAATCTTTAGGTTACAACAATAAAACAATCTTCGTAAAATGATTATTTGTATGCAAAAATACACCATGAGATTGAATAAAAAGCAGGAAGTAAACACACACACAGGGCAAGCAAAGTTTAAGATTGACTCCATGACTTGGGCAATTCCGTTAATAACTCAAAATCCTGATAACTCAAATTTTTGTGTATTCTCTGAGGTTTGAGTTTTCAGATGTAAACGGCAACCAACTAAAACATGACTATGCAACTTCCACGTGGTATGCATGGCCCTGATGTGGCTTTTGTTACTGATTTTATCCTTCAAAGTTTGCTGGCTAAGCTGCCCAGCGTATAAGCTGCAGAGACATTATTCAGCGTGAGAATCAACGTACATTATAAGCCGTGGCTTATATCCCGAAAATTACGGTTCCTTGTGTCAGTGACACAATCACAGAATAATGGTTAACTGGCAACCAAGTAAGAGGGATATTGCTACAAATTGTCTTACTCATGGGCACAAAAGGACCTCAAGCATTCCAAAGAAAGCCTCTTTATAGAGCACAAGGGACACAGCAACCATGTGCCACACACTGCCTGTCATGGACAGTGTAGTGCTCTGCTTCGTATCAGTCTTTTCATTACCCATCAACCTATCGTGAACCCTGTAACCATAGGAGGTTGAACCATCTCCTCTAATCACCCTGCCAGACTGTGTGTCTTAACCTGTCATATCCCACGATGATGAGCTTCCTTCACTTGTGTCTATCAGTTTGCAACTTGCCGCAGGTGAAGAAGAGTTGAAAAAAGAAAAAAGAGAGACTCAGTATCTTGTGAGGATCATATGCTCAGTCGCTGTGTCATTTGAGCAGATCTCGGGCCCTGTAGACTCGACCACGTTTGGAAACTCGACCTGAGAAAACAACCCAGATATGCCAACACTTATTCTTTTTGTATCTGAAATTTATTGCTCAAACAGTGGATCCACCTGTGCTTGGCTCTAGGTTAGTGAAGTTTACCAAACTGCAATTAGAGAATCATTAGTTTGAGGTGATTGGCTTGACGTAAAAATGCTATCATGATGCCGAATTGCCCAATGAATGACTTCCACATTACCATCATGCAGTAGATTTTATACATATCACCAACAATCAAATCATTTCCTCACCCCCAGTCAGTCAACAGAAAGAAACTTGTGTCACTGACTTTGGCTCTCTGAATTTTTTTACAAAGTTTGACAAGTTGCATCACGTACGTTGTTTACTCTTCCACTTTGAAGAATCAACATTTTGTTTTTTTCATTTTTAGAGCACTTGGCTAACAGTGAACAACATTTGTGGCAAAATGGTGTTTTTTTTCCAAAAGAATAAGAAACAAAATATGGCACTCATGTATGTAGTGATGTATGGCTGTTCCCATCTTTCACAATGTAGAAACGAAATGGACTCAATGTTTATTGAAAATGGAATAAATTGCTAATTTATAGGGAAGATAAATTCAGACAGTACGAAAAGATTTCTTGATGTTCCTACACATTCCAAAGCAGATGTTGGTTCTATGCTTTGTTTGGTTGTGGGCTTTTTTTTTTGCCTAATACCCTTTAGGGTATGCCGAGAGAGTTGATCAGGCAAGCTGTCGCCCCGCATGGAGCATGCTCGGCTTAGTCTCACCGCCAGCCCACGGCACTTTTGAAAGGGAAGATTTCAGCGACTAGGGACTCAGCCGGTCACAGCGGCAGCGTCGGGTATAAACAACCAGAGCCGCTCTAAGCCTTTCCTTGTCGCCTGGTGCTGGAAGATCCCTGACGATATTACCATCGCAGCGTGAAATTCCCAGGGCTGATCTTCTAATCCCAATCATCATCTTACCCCCGCCGCATGCGCTCACAGAAACTGTTTTTTAGAGGTTGTGAGGATGTACGGTAGCTGTACACGTACATGTGTGAGACTCGCATGTAGTTTTATTACTGTTAGGAAAGAGGAAACTAAAAGGGGTATACTGGCTTGATATGCCAGAATTCAGACATTCCACGATGCGCCCTCCTTGTAAGTTAGACATTGTCTTCCCTCTTCCCACCCCCTCTTCAAAGTAAATCAAATCATTCATTGGTCAACCGCAACAAACCAAGCCCTGATGGCCTCCGCTCAGGCCCGCTTCAGTAACAACTAAAGAATGCCTCACACATTCGGAAGAGCCAGGACAGGGCCTTTTTCACTTTCTTTTCCCTGATACTGGAATTCTCAACCTCAGAGCATTCACAACATCGGATCCCTCACTGAATCTTGAGTTAAAATGAAAATCCACATCAGCCTTTCCTGGAATTTGTAGTCTTCATAAGTTTTCTTAGGTCATGCTTTGTATCTTGTAAAAATCTGCATTATAAATACAGGATTACATGTATTATAATTATTATTAATGGCGCTCACGTACCTCTTGAAGCAGAATTCAAACTAAACTAGTGTTCCAAGGCTCTACAAAGCACAAACCCAACTTTCAGGCAGACCAACACTTCATCTGGCAGTGTCAGAATTGTAAATTTTCAGTATCAGTGCCTGTGGTCACTGAGGCACAAATCTGATCACAATGAATCGTTTTGTTGAAAATTGACGAATGAAGTTATTGCATTTTTGAAGAGTAAACCACTTCCTAGCAGTCTTGGCCATTGGGCTCCAAGAAAGTCACCTAAATCGTATTGAATAATTGAAGGAAAATATAGATTTTTTTATTTGACTAAAGCGGAAGTATGTGCATTAGGTGAAGTTTTGAGTATTGTGCTTGTTTGTTTTTTGGTGGGTGTGTGCTTCAGGTAGCATTTCAGATTTTAAATGAACTTTTTTTTTCATTTTGTCTGTCTTGGCAGACTTGTTCGTGAGGTCACCCAGGTCAACGTCAACATGCGCGTGGGCATTCACAGTGGGAAGGTCCACTGTGGGGTACTGGGGATGAGGAAGTGGCAGTTTGATGTCTGGTCCAACGACGTGACACTGGCCAACACCATGGAGGCAGGCGGCATGCCAGGGTAAGTCCAGGGAGGGGGAGGGACTCACTACCTGACCAGGAGTCGCACCTGAGACCTGTTGTTTTGTTGTCTCATTCCTGACTTGTGACCACTGTACCATAGCTGTTGGAAGCGATCCGTTGAGTTTTGTTCACGGGGAGGGGGTCAATTGCATTTCTCTTGAAGCAATGTTGCCTGAATTGTGTATCCTGGGGATGTGCAAAAAATGAACCTACAACCTGCAACAAAGCGCGGTTAATACATCTCAGTGATATGGATCTGCCCATTGCCCTGATGGATAGGTCAGCACCTATGCGTACCACAGCTGGGCAGTCCATACAGCCACGCAACTCAGCTTTTCAATCAAACCAGTTTGACCGATCGTCTTGTCGTTCATTGCAGCAGTTCAGTGTAAGTACCTGGTAGTGCTGTTCTACACATGCAAGTGTACATGCAGTAAACAGAGTGAAGTCTGTCTTTTGGGACCAGAAACGACCATGTAGGTTGGGGGTTTGTGACTTGCAATTAATGGAGGGATTTGAAAGCTGCTAATGGTGTCCTCACCAGCAAGGGCTGGAGAGTCTGACAATCCTGTCCCTAGGCATGTGCAGTGTTTTCTTCTTAATACTTGAGTGGAGCTACTTGGCCTGGGGGTTGATTCAAAGAAATTTTTTAATGCAGTCGCTGAAAATATACCCTTATGTCCCATTTAATCCTATTTTCCATGTTCTGTTTTGCCATTTGAAAGGGTGTTGTGATCTTGTCTTGGCTTTTATGGTAATGCAGATATCCATGTTCATGAACAATGAGTATGATGTCATTGTGGGCAGAATTAGCCTCATTGAACTCCATGTACATGAGTATTTCAGCACAAAAAGTTGCTGCTTGTCAGGATCTCGGATACTTGCATTCTGCAGTTGCACGTTTTCTAATCTTGTCGTGACTCATTACTGTGGAAGTACATTTACATGTACGTGTATACATAGCAGTTAGCCAGAGAACAGTCCTCTCACATGAATGTATTCAGTAAGCAAGTTTTGGGTTTATATTGAAAACTCTGACTGAATTTCCCTAAACGAAACAGAGTCATCCCAGAGTGACATTGCAACAGCACACTCAGTTGCCCATTTGTTTTGAGTATCTGTCAAAGGAGAGATTATTGCCTGGATCCTTCAACAACTTTTGGCGAAGGGTTGTCAGTATTGCTGCGAATGAGGTTGATCCCCCAACAGAAAAAAGGAAATACGCTATTGAGTTTGATATAAAGAAATAGAGACTCAGTGTTGGATCAGACAAACACAACACTTAAAACCCTGTAGTTGTTGGGAAGCCCGTCAAGTACAAAATGCATTTCACTCTTGACCATGCAAGTTCCTAAGACGAACAAAACCTTACTCCGAAAGTTGTATTACCAGCAGGCATCCATGTCAGATCCTCCCAAGGGTACATCTGTTCAGAAGACCTCCATGAAGAAGTTCAGAGCACTTCGCTGGCAGCAGTACTGTCTCGCTGGAATCGATCCCCTGGAGTTTGAGTAAAAGTGGCATTAAGAAGCTACCCGTAAAACAGATTCCTTGCATTAAAACAGGGAAAAAATTGTGAAATGCGTGTGGAGTGCTTATAATGTGCGGGCTGTGGTGCACTGAGTAAGTGCTCTTGACCCTCGTCAGGATATTTTTTTTTTCGTTCATGGCCCTGTTCTCTTTTGCTTGAAAAGATGGAGTTACAGGTTTACTGAAAATGGCACTGAAGGGTAACACAAAATGCCACGTGGACCCATTGGGGAAATTTTGTCGAACGATTTTCTTTTTCAGATTGGAAGAGAGGGCCAAACGAAGAAAAGAGAGGGCTTGATTCTTTTCTTTTTTTTTTTTTGTAGACAGGTGGGTAGCCCGAAGACCAGTGTAGGCAGAATAGTGCTCTGCCTGTTTACCGGTATGGTCAGTTGGCCCTCAAGTGTGCAGATCGATTTGGGGGGGGAGGACATGGAGAAATTATGAGCCTGATTGCTACAGCCTTTCTGTCCATTCTTTCTTGAGTCTTTTCTCCTCTTCTGAGAAAAAATCAGAATGCTCAAGAGAAAGAACAAAGAGCTGTGATTGTCGCTCAGTTAATTTTGAGCACAGAGTAATAGGGTGAACAGTGACAAAGATGACTAGTTTAATGAGGATTCTAGATGGCTTGTGATGGACTCGTGGACATATGATGGACTTGTATGGACTCAACCACAGCCCTATCTATCAGTGAACATTTGTTCCAATTGGTCATGTCTAAAATTTGTTTTATGTCATATCTGCCATTGGTAATTGTTTTTCTACTTTTTGAAGTAATTATACTCAGAAAAGGTGTAGATTTGGTCAATGTTTCTCAACAAAGTGAAGAACAGAACAAAAGAAAAACATCAAAGGCTGGAGGGGAGGGGGCTGTCTACTGCCGTAGGGTTTTCCAACCAAATGTACCTTGGACACATTCTGGGCCTCCTGACCATCCTGTCTGGCAACCAAAGCAATTAACATCCGACAAGGCACACCTGCTGATGTCGGAAGCTACAGGTGCACATGACTTGCTTGATCCGGATCTATCCGGTTGGATATGGCCAGATCTGGCTGCTGCAGTTGAGGGAGTTTGATGATACCAGCCTTTCAATTCAAACTGCCCTGCAGACACCTGGTGGCCAATTGATTCCAGAAAAAAAAAGACATTTTCAGATTTCTCAGTTGTTCACTGCAGATATCATCGGTGTTTTAACAAAGTGACAAAAACCTAAAAATCTTGCCAAACAGACAATGTCAGATAAACGCATTTGAAAATACCAGCTTTTTCAATAAACATTTTCGATCACTTTTATGTTACGGATTGAGGAATTTTTTACAAAGTCATGAAAGGTAAGACGGAGAAAATGCTAATCGACTCTTATTTCCAGATATAATGTCTTAATTAAAAAATTATTTATTCACATAAACTAATAAAAAAATTTTCTCTTGATGAAAACAGAAAAACCTGGAGGTCTTCATTTTCTTTCCCATCACATCATACACACTTTTGTCACTTCCTGAAAAAAATATGCGCTCGAAGAAAATTGTTACATTTTGTTACATTTCAACAAGCGCACAGGTATTCATGTACAACATGCATGTGTACACACACAGACTCATGCAGGGACTGTGTATGTTGTCTCTATTTTTACCCTGCAAATGTTGTGACTTTTCGTCACTTTGTGAAAACAGAGAAACACAGAGACTAAGCTTTTTGTTAGTTGTTTCTTTACAGTTACTACAGTAGGAAAGTAAACAACGTTTTGCTTTGAAACCCTGCTAATTTGTTCTTTGGATCAAAGGAATAAACTGGTGGGAAAAACTCCAGATCAAACAATTTTGGATTTTGCGGGTTTTTGTCACTTCATGAAAACACCGACGATATGTTATTAACATGTAAGTGAGCCTTGATCCCTAAATTTCCATATCTTGCCAACAAGAAGTAATTTGAAGCCACTTCTACATGTACATGCACTGAAGCACCTTGCATGGAGGTACAGGTGCCACACGCACCGTACAAGAGCGCATCCACTGGTGTCCTGCTTCTGTAGTATAATGGTACCTCTTCAAATACTCCCAAAACTGTTAATTAAACAATACAGCCCTCATGAACTTAACATGTGTGCCTTGTGCATGCCACACACTCATCAGTACCATCAGTGACCACACAGACAGTACAAATCACAAGTTGGATTGCAGATTGTCTCCAGAGGTTACCAGTGTTAGGAACAGGATTGCTGTACTCAAACATTTAAACATTTCTTGCAAATGGGTAAATGACATGTCACAATCCTTGCAAAAATTCTCCGTGTAACAGGACAGTGGAGAGACCTTACATTACAGCAAACCATTTGTTCCTCTACCTTATTTTGCAGTTCTTCATAACTCCTGTCTGGCAGAAGAAACATCTTTTAAGATGAGATTTGAGATGAACGAGCCCCCTTTTTTTCCCTTTAACCAAGCAGAGGCAGTCAACAGTGCACAGGCATCTATTTATGATGGAACCAGCCTCGCAAGTAATGTTGAAACACCCAAGGTTGTGCATTGAACATGGATAGCTGGGTTCGTTTTCCAAGACATCAGAAAGAGCAAAGAAAAAAGACAGCTTTCCTGCTGATTGGAAATCTGTCAGACTCCAGAAGGAAACTCATTTAGCCGCTTCCGGTCTGTGCCAATGATGGGGGGGAAATTAACGGCAAGGTCTCCATGGGAGGGTCTGCCACTGTCATTGTGGTTGCGAGAATGGGACATGTGACTGACCGATTTTGTCTCAGGTTTGAGGAATGGTGCCCTTTGAGATGTCACGCAGCTGCCGAGGCCACTTGTTCATCTATCTCTCTACATTTTTTTTTTTTTTGCTGTTCCTCTCTCTCCTGTGTCATGTATCACCCCTGCCTGGTAGGGTCCAGCCAGCTCACACTGAAGCTCCCACTTCCGTCACAATTAAAGGAGATAGTGTTTTTCTGGGTTTTTTTTCCTTTTGAGAAGGTGCACTTTTAAATTTCAACTTTGAGCCCACAGTACATTCATGTGCTCTTCCGCACTGAGCTGAACTTTGCAATCGGTCACATGAGCAATTAAGCTCGTTCAGATAAAGTTATAAACCCAATTGTAAGCACTCAATCCAGGTCGAATAGGGGATTTCTGCTGGTGTTTTGTTTTATTGCCTTGTGTCTTTTTCCCATCTGTTTGTATTCCGTATCCTCCACTAATTGAACATAAACAGTCGGTCCATCCCAGGAGATAGATGAGCAATTAAAACGGGATAGTAAATTAGAATTTGTGAAGCTGCTCCTTTGTAAGGAAGGGAAATGACTTTGTTTTTTCCCTGAACAAAATTCCACACAGATCAAGAGGTAATCAGAAGGAGCCTATTTGTTAATTGCAAGAGAGATTTGAAGGAAAATTTAATGTGAATTGTTCAGAGCACACTACAGTGCCCAGGTAATTAAGTTACATGTACCACTGTGGTCTTGAATACTTATACATTAAACATTTTGTGTTTTGGAGAGCAGACTTTTTGAAAACCACATAATCCCCTCTAGACATCTGAATAATTGATTCTGAATCACCCACTAAAACCTGTACTAATAATATTGTGTGGTTTTTAGGTTACCCTAATAAAGCTTGGCTTGCACTTCTGTTGGGTGGACGATGACCTCGAAGTCAAGTTTCAGTCTTTGTTCTGTGCAAATAATGACAACTTTGAAACTTAAGGCTAGCTCAAGCTCTTTTAAAGGCATAAGATCATTGTTATCTATTGCAACCCGAAAAACTTCAATAATTCTGTGCACAAACTCTTTTAAAAAGTAGGCTGAGTGCAAGCTTCATTCTACATTCACAATCTATCGTTCATACACAGCTACAGTATCCAGTAGGTCAAGGTGCAAGACTTATGTAAGGCATCAAAGTCACATCTGTCGCATCTCTGCCCCTTCTCCCCTAAAATAAAGGTGCTTTCTGTCCCCCGAAAATTTGATTCATTGTCTGGTCTTTTGATGTCCTCATTAGTTACCTGTCTTGCGTATTTCTTCTCTTTTTTTGAAGTATTGTTGACGAGTTTTTATTTCGTGTTGTAAGATCAGAACTTTTCATCAGAAAACAAGAAATGGGACGACAGGCGTGAAATCACATCTCCGGCCCCTTTACTGATCCCATTTCGCACTGAGCCGACATTTTGTGCTGCCGTATTTGCTTTCTGTTGTGCAAACAGTCCCAATCCATGGCATTTTCTTCCTGTGATTGGTTTTGTATCTGGGTTTGATCAACAAGCCTCCATCACTTTTTCCAGGAAGTCTTCTTGTCTTTTTCTCGTCAAATATCCTATTTCACATTCTAATCAATACCGGCATTATTGGATAATTTTTTCTTTTGGAATTGGAACGAGAACAATTTTTCCTTGGAGCAATTTCTTGGTAGTACATGTATTCATAAAAATTCTGTTATGAGGTGCCCTTTGAAAGAGGAGATTGTTTTTTCCTCAAATAATTCTGTCAAATTGTCCTGATGATGTTGCAATTTTGTTCTCCACCAACCACCCCAGGAGGGTCCATATCACAACACCGACTCTGAAGTTTCTGAACGGAGACTATGAAGTGGAGCCAGGCAACGGCAAGGAACGCAACTCCTACCTGAGGGATCACAACATTGACACCTACCTCATCGTGGCCAAGGGGCCCAGAAAGGTATATCGCAGGGGACTTGCACCCCAGTCTCAATCAATCAACTCTGATAGATGAGTAAACCGTGATTTCCTGCAACATCTCGCACTCCTCAAATGAAATTGTTGTGTGAGAATAAGCCAGTTTAGCATTTAAAAATGGAACGGTCATTTAAAAACAAAGCACGTGAAGTCACGCCAGTTTAGACACCTTCAGTCGGTGTGTGTGATTCACCATACTGCCACCATGATATCGCTGAGCTTGCACGCACCTGCGCAGGACCTGTGACTTGCTTTGGCATGCACTGTCCGAATACCAAACTTGCTCTCCAACCGTGTACATTTCATGCTTATGAAAGCTATTACACATAGCTCAACCAAAGGTTACCCTACCGTTCCAAGAATAGGCAGTGTAACATTGAGATCAAAGTATGTGTCCAAGTTCAAGCTCTGCACATACAGCAGTGGAAGGGATTTTGCAAGACATGTCACATAGTAAGATTTGAAGCTTGGCATGGCGGAAGAGACTTGAGAGATAGGTTTGCGGGTACACCATGGAATCAATCTCTCCATGGTGTACCCGCAAACCCATTTCTCAAACTGCGCAAAGCCGCGAGGGTACAGTGCTCTCTGCGCGCCAATTTTCACAAGAGACACACCTGACAAATGTGCGTACAATAGAAAATGGCCGAGTTGCACCTTCACTTTTTCCCCACCACCTTTTAATTTCTCCCTACTAGAGGGTTTGTTTCTCCACATGGCCCTCTCATGTGACAACATGGCACATCCCTTTAATCTGTCAATTTTTCCAATTGGGCGCTGGCGGCCCTCTAATGTCACCATAGTCGATCGTCTGACCTTTGAGATGCGAAAGGTGCTGGCCAGGAACTCATTATCCCAGCAATTTATGGTCATCCCTTTGCTCGTAAATCTGGTGCATGATCTCCCCAAGCGCCCACGAAATAATCTCGGTAGCAGCACTGGGCCCCAATAAATCTCCACACCGACTGCGTTCGGGATACCTCCTGAGACAATTTTTCTCCATTTTTGGCCGGAAGCCTTGCCTCTGCCTGAGCGCAATCATGCGGGGACAAATGGTCTCAGTGTGCAGCAACCATTGTTTGTTCTGCACTTTTTGATGTATATTTCTCTTGAATGTGCCCTTTACATGTAGTATTGAATATCCCGGTCTGAAACTCAATCTCATTGAAAAGAGAGGAAATACCGTGACATAGTGTATGCCACATATTGTATTTGTACAAATCTACTATGCTGTTGGATTGCAGTTTACATCATGCAGCAATACAGATTGTGCACTGTTTTCAGGGCACTGTTATGGGGTGCAGTTGACTGAAATTGGTATGTTAAAATGCCAAATCGTGCAACTTGTGCACTGTCATTTACTGCCTTGATTTTTTTGTTCCATTATCTGACCAGGGAACCTAAAACACAAAAGACAGTGAAGCGGATTGGGGGTTTTTGCGGGGGGGGGTGCTGTTGTTAAATCCTGAATTTGCCTGTTTGAATTTCTCAGTGGGTTTGCTTGTAGACTTTAGTTTGCCCTTCTAGAATACAGGGGCAGTGCCATCGCACTGTGAACCAGTGAAGTACAGTTCCGACCACAGGAGCATGCAATTCTAAGGAAATTGCATCCTCTCTTGGTCCATCTCGGGGCTCATGCCCATTAAAGCTTGACCCTGGCAACCTGCTGAAAAGTGCTGATGTCTTAGTACAGAAGCAGGATTGGATGATCATGTATTTTAGTGCAGCGTTGGAGTCAAGTCCATCACAAGTCCAGTCACAAGTCCTTTCAAAAGACCAGTCATAAGTAACGGGGCTAACAATGACACTTTGTCACAGTTCATTTGAGTAGCGTGTGAATCAGCCGAAGACCCAATAACTGGTGATGGACCTGTACTAGACTTACAGCGACTTGTGACGGACTCGACTACAATGCTGTTTTAATGTGGTTGTAGTGCAGCATTTACCAAGCAGGATACCACCAACACATACGTGTTTACATGTAGATACATCAGGATGAACTCTTGGCAGGGGTTTATGCTCTATACATGTATACGTAACATATATGTGTATACATGTATACTGTAGGTATTCATATACACTGTATATGCATATTACGGTAATAATAATAAATATTGTTATAATTGGTTTATTTCAAAGAATAAAAACATCACAGCCTAATGGCTAAGTTGGGGTCCTATTTTACATTTAAAATAAAGACATTTTAATATAAAAAATTACTTACATTTAAATACTTCTTTTAGAATAACAACTATGTGACACGACACTGAAGATTCTAACGGAAACAATTAAAAATTATGCAGTAATTTTGAATTGCAAAAGGAAAGTACGTATATCAAACTGAATGCATCTGTCTGATGTTTCACCTATGGTTTCTGTCTCTTCTACCGGCATCACCAGAACAACAACCTGAATAACTCCCCGCTGACGTCCAATGGCGAGCATCGAGGCCGCTCCTCCTCCGTGGCCCAGCTGGAGAGCTGGGGCGCTGAGAAGCCCTTCTCCAACTACCTGAGCACTGCTCCACCCCACCGCTCCAAGGACCTGCGCAAGCACTTTGATGGGGACCGTCCCGCAGGACAGGCAAACCTCGAAAACAAGTATGCTCTCATTTCTGTCTCGTGTTGTTCTCCTTCCTTTCCAGTGATTTTCCGTTATACTGAAAGACTGTATATAAAAAGCAGGGCTGTATGGATATATGGAATGAGGCAGAAGGATTTCTACCGGACTAGGTCTTCAACTTACCACACATATTTGTGGGGACTGCAACATAGATATATGCCACAGGGACCAAAGATTCTTGTCCTCACGTGTGCTCTCAAGTTTCCTAACAAATGAAATAGTCTTGTCAGTGTGGTGAAGGCTGACCTGATGTTAACAGCGGCACAATAAGCCTTTTGCGAGTTAACTTTGACCCAAATCTGGTACACTGAGTTCTTTAAATTCACGTGAACATAACAACTTGAATTCTCCTTACTAAAACCACTGTTGCTATACTTCGTGATTCAGGGCAAGCTTTTGCTTAGTTACATAAGAGACGTCTTCCAACAATACACTGTTCTCAATGGATAAAGAGGGCATAAAGGAACCGGTCCATTCCAGAGATGGTGGTCGCTATGCGAAAGCTTGCCCCGAATCACGAGGCAGAGCAACAGTGTCTTTAGTCTGGGGAATTCAAATTGTTATGTTTATGTAAAGTCAGATAACTCAGTGCACCAGATTTTATTCAATTTAACTCGCAAATGGCTTATTTGGCTTCAATCAAGCAATTACACCTGCATTCTTGACAACAAATAAAGCTTTACATTATAATCATTGGAATTGATGGTAAACAAGAGCTCTGCACTCTGTATGGTCTTCCAGAAACATTGTAGTAAGTTCAAGTTATGTTCAAGACACATTAATGTCAGTACTGTCATAATAATAAGCAGACATACAATCTAAACCTTATGCAGTCTGTTTACATACATTTTTCTCTACATTCATATTTCAACTCATTGAAATATCACTGCTCTGTTGATGAGAATAATTTCCCTGGGTTCTGCATTAGAGCGACAGTTTTGTTAAAAAGCACCAAGGGGTAGCAAGCCTTTTTTACCTTTTCCAAGAAGAACTGTCACCCTGACCTACCAAAGTTTGTCATCCTTACCCAACCCTAGAAGACGAAGTAGTAATGCTAAGAAATGCATGAGGACATTTAGTTGGTATGCAACATGTAAACCCCAAAAGTTACTGAAATCTTTTTAGTCAAGATCTGATCAAAAGTCTGTTCACTCCTTGCTCTGAAATTAAATCCCCCCAAAATAGAAATTGGGTTTCCTTTCCAAAAAATTGTATAACCAAATTTAGATTTTAGCATCTCAGCTTGATGAATGATCATGCGTGTTCTCCAAAATCTGGCCCGTCTCCAAGGGGTGGCCTGAGGGGGCCGGGGCCCCCCTAGTGGGAAGCTCCCCCCCTCCATTAGTGAAAGCATAAATATGAAACTATATTTTGTTATAAGCATGAAAACTGTGTTTTGTTCCTGTGATGTGGCCCCCTAACCTGGTGAAGGTGTTGTCTGAAATTCTTGATGCCAGATGGCAATATCTAGATTTATTTTGGTCACTGTTTAGATTTCAATAACTTGAACAGATTTTAGTAGCAATTTGAAAAAGAAAATTGGCTTTGCACATCAGCCTTCAATTGTCACACTTTCTCTTTCTTTTACAGTTCTTAGACTTGAATTAAACCCCTTGACAATAAATTGCAGCAGTCTTGCGGGTATGTGTGTGTGTGCACGCGCATGCAATTCAAAGAACAGTTGAAACCATAAACAGATTGATCTAAATCAAGGATGCCCCATATAGATAAAAAAGCGACATGTTATTGGCAAACACAGAATGACATGCTGGGATTCATGTGGTGTAATATTAACCAGCCAGATTTCTATTGTGCGTCATTCACTTGCTGTGCGCTTGCCCCCGGGGCCAAGTTAATTTGAACGAGCCCGCTGTGTACAAGACACTTACATTGTTTTTGTGCCCATTTCTAGCAGCACATTAAAATCCTTTGTGCTGATTAACCGCAGTGGAAGGTGTTCAAACAGGGGCTGAGATTTGAAGTAATGGGAATGGACAATGGAGAGATAGTTTGACAGCAGCGTGATACAAAACATTCATCTATGTCACTGTTAAAAGCGTTATCAAGTGCCTAAAGCCTAGAGAGTGGGTGAATGCTCATCAGTCATTTCAAGTCTCTTAGGATTAAAATATCATTGTAAGTGGTGCTAAATGGTGGAAGCTTTGGAAACCTTGAGCTCACACAGTGACGAACCGAGGTTGCCTCTCACATTGGCAGGAATCCAGTGTAAGGATTTTTTTAAATATAAATTTTCCCACAGGCTGTGCCAAAAAATGCCAACAAACAAAATGTAAGCTGTTGAAATGACCTGCTTTTCAGTTTTGTCCACAAATGAAAAACAGAAAGACGTATACTCTTGTTGAATGTGCTTCAAAATTGGGCTGAATATTCTGACGTAAATGCCGCCTTTTGACTTAAACAGCCTCTCCTTCCGCCCGACAGATGCCATTCGATGCTGATAAATAACAACGCTGGTATCATTTATCAGAGAGAAACCGACATGTTTTATGCCGAGGATCGTGTAAGAGGGGTTCTATGCACCATGTTAGCACAAAGGTCTATAGTGTCCGCAGCAATTAACGTATGTTTTCCTCAGGAGTTCATCAGTGCCTCATTTGTCATGGAAACAAGCGTGTTGTCAGACAAACAAAAGCCAAATATATTTTAGATTGCAGTGACCTGTGCATATGCCCCTATGCTAGTTATCTTCAATTTTTCAATCCATTTTAGGTTTTTTTCGGGGGGTGGAAAGTGGGGTTTTTTTTTTCCAATATCTCTCCCAAAATTGAAAGATGATAGTGTACAAAAAGAATGGAAAAATTCTGACTCTGGCCCCTACAAAAATAACTATTTTGGGGTTTATTCTTGTTTGGAGGGGGAGGGATATTGATGGCCCACCAGGTTTTTCTGCATACGTGTACATACATTTACACAAGGGATTCTGTCATATCTGTGTGCATGAATAATTGTACTGGGTTTTAAAAGGGAATTGTGTCTTTAAAAAAGATCTCATGTTTGCCATTCTTAGAGACCTAGGACTGGGTTACATGGACAGGTGTGGAGACACAGTATGTGTCAGTGTGTCATGTTCTGGTGCCATATGTACTGTAAGCAGAAGTCATTATGAACATGTGTGTGCGTAAATACTGCATTGTAAATAGACTTCTGGCAGGAATTTCAGTTTTGTGAAATTTTTCCCTGCGGTTCTCATTCTGTCTATTTGCAGTCCAAGTCTCTTTTTAGGGTAGGTCCTACACAAAGAGGTGTATCGCGCTACTTGTCTTTAAATTCTGTAGAATTTGTTTTTTGTCAAAAACTGTGATTCACAGATTAATGGAAGTCACTGACAATCTTATGCATAATGTGGCATCTTTTGTAGCATCTCCTCCTGCTTATCATCAACGTGAGATCATTTTAGTCTGAGTCTAGGTAAATAAGAATGCTTGTGATTCTATACTTGGACACAATTGTTCCCTAACATGCCGGAAATTCCGGTATTGGCATATTACCCTGCGAAATTGGAGACGGGCAACGGTGTCTCATCTCACCATTGCGGCACCCTCTCTATTATCACGTCACATTAGTCGCCAGCATATGACGATGTTTAGTTCTTACTTCATTCTGTATCCAGACAAACACGAGCGCTTCCGCCCGCGCAGGGCTATGCCCTGGCTCATTGATGCAGCCTTCCCCCCCCTCCACCATTGCAGTTTATTTGATTAACACCGCCGGTTGGTTACATTTGCGAATTGCGGAAATACCGATGCAATCATGGGGGGGGGACGGGATACCATGTTGGGGAGGATAGGTAACTAACGAGGGGAGCAGCTGCACTGTTGCCTTGAGGAGAAGGGAGATCTGCTGACGAGGGTCTGGCTTGCCCTTCTCCACAGTAGGGAGGGGGTATGAGGCTATGTGGCGTGTAGACAGATTGAGGCTGGAGGTGGTGGAATGATACCTGTACAAGTGATGCAGACAGCTATGTTTTGCAAGGATATGACATGTACATGTAGCTGTAGGTTGTTGTCAACGTTACAGTCGATTCTGTTTGGTCATAGGCTTATGAACTGAACTTCACATAAATTCACATAATCACTTCAAATATCACTGCAAATAATGAATAGATCAACTTTAAAAAATCTAAAAATGCAGGTAACTGTACATGTACAGGAGAGCAAGTTAACTTCCTGCCCTGAGCCTGAAAATAAGGCCTCAGAACCCTGTTTATATGTTGTCTTCATGTAGGTTGGAAATTAGCCCAACAGTTTTAATGCAAAAGCCTCAGGAGTTTGCCTGAAAACGGGTATCCCTGTAGGCAGCCAGATTAGCCATGCCTCTTGAATGCATGAAGGTTATGTGCTCTTAACAGAAACGTACATGCACACACACTGTACATAATTACATGTATATAGTTTCTTGGTTATTTTCTAGAGGACAGTAGTTCTCTCTTTGTCATGTTTGCAATCAACTTGAGCAGGAGGGCATTGATCTTCATCATGCCGCAAGTTTAAACATTATTAATAAACCATAGGCATGATTTGATTGTGGTTTCAGATACCGTGTTGGATACAGTCCCATTCTGCAGGAATATCATTCCATGATGTGGGTATTAAAGTATCAGCTTTCACTGTTATGAATTCAAGGATTCAGATTAACAAGCCTGTGGGTTCCATGCACAAACTGTTGGAGACTAGTCTCTTTAATTTAATCATGAGAGCCAGATGGGATATTTATGGAAGTCATATACATCATCTCCAGCCTATCAGGAGTCGTACCGTCTGGATATAATTATGTCAGGGCCTATATTACACAAGCAAATTAGGGACAGTTGGTCCATAGTTACTCTCAACCTTAGTTGTACATGTAAATGGAATTGTAATTACATACAGTGTAGTAGGTGATTGATGTGCAATTGAGTATGATATGGCTAGGTTCAAAGGCTTCAAATCAAAACAAGCATAGCTCACATGGATTGCAAGCTGTGAATCATTTCAGCTGAATGTGCACAAACCATAGAGTACCAGTACATGTATGTACAGTGTACTTCAGCATTGGTACTCAAAAGAAATGGCATTGACAAACCTAATGACATCACATGGTTAGTGCATGGAGCCCATGCTACATGAACATAGATGGTACGTGTACCTGTATGGTAGTTTTTCCGTTTGCAGTCATAAGGTGCAAACCCAGTAATTCTGCAGTTACTGACTACACGCGTTTATCTGTGTGTGTCTTCGTGTAAACTCCTGTGAATTGTTGACATTTATCAGGGCACTGTCTTGAGGCATCACTGTGTACTAACGTTAACCCTGCCAGATCTAACAAACGCCAACCTCGGGCAACTTCCATCTGACCTGATAGATCTGTGAGCAGAGATCAGAAGACCCTGCTGTCATTAACTGAAGGATGGTGTAGGTTTCGTTGGGATTGTGTAGGATTCATTGGGATTGTGTAGGATTCGTTAGAATTGTGTCAGATTCAGCAGACTGTCCAACAAGGACACAAATACATTGAGAAGGCTGTACAAGAAACATAGCACTATTTATAGCATTATCTATATCCAATACATTTTACTAACTACATGTACATGCATTTGTATCAGTTCCAGGTTCTTAACTTTTCTGGAAAAAGTTCAATCCAACTCGGCTATAGAAATCACCAGTTCAAACTCATTTAAATGATTTGAACCAATTAACCCTCCTACTTTTCAATGTTTTTGTTATGATACACACCATTCCAATGCACATCTTCTTCGTATTCATGCAGTACACGTCTTTCCCCACATGTACCTGTACACGTAAACCACTTTGTATCTGTGTGAATAGTTTTGGTGAGGGTGCTATCTGGCCTGTCCATGAGAACCAGTTGTAATACTTGTTTGCCAGTGGTATACACAAGCTGGGGCCAATTTAAGCACAAAGTTTGCTAAAGTGTGATAAAAAAACTTGCTTGATAAATCAGGTTACCAGCCAAAACTCAATGTGATGTGTATTGTTTTGAAATGGTATTCACCTGTCTTTTGGTAAGCATGACAATCTGGTAACCTTTGTTTTATAAGCAAGATTTTTTTGTGCTAAAGCAAATTTTGCGGTTAAGCAGCTCTGTGAAATTGGCCCCTGGTGTGCGATAGCCAAAATGTATCAACTCGCTGAACAGAGGAAGATTTCTGATGGAAGGCATGCCAAAGTTTATTGTACAGGAAATAGATGAGTCCAGGCGTGTGGTTGCTGTACACTCAAGATACCCCGCTAATGTCAGTAGGACTTTGTGTCAACTATTACTAAATCAAAAGTAAAAAACATGAAGAGTCAGTTATTTTGAATAATGGATGTTTCCCTGGTTTGATTGCTCAGGGCCTCCTGGAGTGTGTAGTGACTGTGTGCCTGGATTTAACCATTGTTCTATGATTTCGAGTTGGTTTCAGTTGATTTTTTGATAATACAAACTTGGATAGTCAACCCTAAACTGACAATCAACTGTGGGCGCAACCCTCCTCAAAGAACAAAAGTTGTTGATGGTAAATTCTAAGAATATAAATTAAGTTGACCTCAGTTAAGCATTTTTTGTAGCGTGTTCTTTGATGTTGGACTCAAGCATAAAAGAAGACTCTTGCGCTCAACTCAATGATTTTATTCCAACCATCAAACTGAACGATAGTGCACTACTACAATGTAAGTTATGAACTGTAGTTAATGAACTTACTCCTGGTGCTTAGTTTTTCCGCCGTTCTTCTTCATTATCTAGACTGGGCCTGCAGGACATGAAAAGAGCCGCCGATCCAGATGAGGAGGTCAACGAATTCTTGGGTCGCGCCATTGATGCCCGTAGCATTGACAGGCTGCGGTCTGAGCACGTCAAGCGACTGACGCTGACATTCCGCAAGCCAGAGTTAGAAGAGAAGGTTTGTGAGAAGCTTTTTCCCGATGAAATGTGAATGCCTCGAGAATACAATTAAAAGGGACAGGGTCAGTATGGTACCTACCCCCCCGCTCTTCTGGCATCAGATAAATTAAAGAGTAAAAAATTCATATTTGTTTTTCATGCAGAATTTGTTTCCTGGAATCAGTAGATTCTGCCACAGAGCATTTGGAATTCCAACGGTCCTTGCCATTCACAGGGCCCCGGACCAGCTCCCTAAGAAATTTGCCACATCATAAGGAATTCACATTTTTCAATGTACACGTCAAACACCAACGATTTCGGCAAATCAATCAAATGGATCCGCCCCTGATACACTACCTCCATGTATCAAACGTATGGTGCTTGAAAAGGGATTGAGCTCTGTCGTACGAATTGATCCCAATCCTGATTAAAGTATAAGACTTTGCTTTTGTCCACAGTATTCTAAGGTGAGGGATCACATGTTCAGCTCCTACATGGTGTTTGCATTCCTTGTTCTGCTCTTCATCTGCATAATACAGCTCTTCATTTTTCCAAAGTGAGTACCTATTATTTTGAGCAAGGGCACAGCGGTTTCCTCACGAGTTGTCTTAGTTCTTGACCTAAATGTGCAGTAGGTAAGAGGAATTTGTGGCCCTTCAGTGTGTGTGTTATGTGGACGGGCAAAAACGCATACCTACATGTTGCACCAAGGGAGTGTCCTCAAACCACTATTAGTCATTGGTGATGGGGCATACGCGCTCGTGCCATAGAACATATATGTATGTTACTCGACTGAAAACCAACTTTTGTTCTGAATTTATTATGTTTTTTTGCATGCTGAGATCAGTTGCACATTTGCTACGCCCACATTGTACAAGGAACTTACGCTAATAAACTGATATATTTTATCCTTCAGTTAATCCTGATGCAGTATGTTTGTTCCCAATCATAAGCAACTAAGAGGGCAGTATCACGATGGATTTTTTGTTGAACTTTTCGTGATTTTGTGTTTGCCAGGACCATGGTGATGCTTGCAGTCTTTCTCAGCACGGTGGTCCTCCTCGCCTTCACGCTCTTCATCGTCCTCGCAGAAAAGTGCTTTGTGAGTACTACTTTTCCATTTCCGTTGTAAACTATTTGCACTACTTTGCTCGGGCTGCAGAGTCTACCAGGTTCAGATACGCGGAGGAATATTCAAGCATAGCAACCAGAGTCTGAGCAGGGAACCTTTGGGGGAGGCAGGCGGGGGCTGAAGAGATTAACGACCTTCAGAGCCCAAATTCTTTCTTATAACCCAAACCTGCTTCACCTTAATGTTTATCCTTGTCTCAGTGTTGCTAGCAGAGCAAATAGAGAAAGTGAAGAGTGTAAACTTAAGTATGTAAACCCCCCCCCCTTTCCAATCTCGAAAAGTCAGGATCTTTCACTTCCTCCCAGCTGAGTTGGGATTGGATTAAACCGCCTCAAATTCCAGCTGTACAGTGACAATTCTGTTTACATCTGGTACTCAAAAAGAAACCATATACTTGGCACATCTCTAAAGTTTAAATACAGTCAGAGGGCAGGTTTCATCAGTACTTCTGCATTTCAGAGGACGGTGTTAACCTTTTGTCCCTTTGCATTCAAGAAGTTGGTAGTTCATAAGAGCAGTACATTTGAGTTTCAGTTTTAGAAAGCATGCACTTTCAGGGTCATGTGGGCATGTCGAAACTAGTAAAGATCCCCATTGCATTTGCAGCAGTCCTTGTGAAAAGATCACTTCCTTTCTAGTGTTTTCCCAGCTGGAATAGAGAGTCGAGTGAGCATTGTGCTTGCACCCTGGCTGGCCTTTTTATTTATTAGAAAGCCTTGATTTCCAGGGCCCCTGCCAAGCTGTTTGAGCAGAGAATAGTCCTGGAGGCACTCTCATACGTGTAGAGTTCGAAGTTTCAAGAACTGATACACAAGAGATTGAGCTTGTCCTCGGTTCGTTTCCTGTCATCAACTCTTCTGGAAATAGTCAGAGGAGTGGTTTTTTTTTTTTTACAGAATCCACTTCAGGCATTTTTACCTTAGCCAAGAATACTATGCAGAGGAAAGTATAAGGAGGATGTTGCATTTGAACTAGTGGGCGAAAACTGGTTTGTCAGTTCCGCTGGAGATGTTAAGTTATTCTGGGCTGTCTACTCACACGAGTTGAATGAGCGCATCACATGCTCACGCTTGTGTAGGAGTGAGCATGGCATTGTCCTTGAAAGTGTTAAGTGGCACTTTTGACCTCAGTTCCGGAGCAGTACACAGATGGCTTTTTTGACCATTCATAAGACGTCCAGTGTAAAGGACACAATATATGTTCACATACACTTGTCTGTAGCTTCAGGGACCACACACATATTGTGTGACAGTTGTTGTTGTAACACAAAACATCATCAGGACACAGCAAAGTCCCCATGCAGTTCTAAGTTTACTGGTAGGTCCAACTGGTTCCTGCATGCAAGGCGCAAATTACGCACAACTGATTTTCATTTGAATGTGCACATAACCATAGTGTGGGCATCATACACTCAGTAATTGCCATGTCTGCCTTGTGCACTGATTCAGATGCAAGTTTGATCAGCGACAAATTGTCAACCAATGGTTTATCTTGACTGGTAAACTGTACATGAAATACATACCAGGTACCAGGCAAAATCGACCAGTGGTTAACAAAGTGGCGATAATGGAACTTGCCCAAGGAAGCACTTCTGCATGTCGTCTATAAAAGTTAACGTTTCATTTTTGTCCCTTCATGTTTTCCTGTCTACCCCCAACAGTGTATACCAGATCGCTTTGCCAGGATATCCCATGGCATTCTGGAGAGCAGGAGTCTGAGCTCAGTCATCGCCGTCTGCACAGTCATTATCATCTTTGTTGCCTCATTCTGCTCCATGGTGAGTGACAGAGTGGTAGAAGGCTGGTACTGCTTTGGCCAAGGAGGTTTCAGTGTATAGACTGATATACTGACCAGCCTTAGAAACCCCATCCGCAGTGGCATCCATCTCATTTGCAGGTCATGCTGATGCCCCTGTCTGACCATTACGAAAGTTACAAGCACTCTTGTTTTGTCATATGTAATATTGAACAGATTAGAAAAAAGTCTTACAGCCTGAAACACTGTGGAGTAAGACTGCAGCAGGTTTGCGTCTGTGATCCATATCTTGTAAATATCTGCATAGCTTTCCAGTACGTTGATGTTTTGCAGTTACGCCTCATGACCTGCTTTATCTGTTGTGAGTTTTGCGTCCCGGTACTTTGTTTGGAGTGATTGTTATGATGGCACTATAGACTATCAAAAGTTAGTATTGATACCCTTTTATCACTCTTGATCACTACGGTTCATTATTGGATACTGCAGAGCCTTGTTATACAAGCACTGCCTACCACAGTAATTCACCTTTATAACCAGGACCTCGGTATTGTATTACAGTTTAAACAAGGCTCATAATGATAGGCTGCTGTTTATTGAAGCTACTGAAGTGTGTGGAATACAGCTCTTCCTACACTGAGGTGTAGTGTCAGATTGTTGTTGGCAGTAAAGGAGTATTTGATCAGCTGATTCATCCAACTCCGTCCGTTCTCCCCGTCAGTTTGCTTACGACACGACGGACCTCCGTGCTTGTCTGGCCGCCGCAGACAGCAACGTCTCGGAGTCGGATGTTGGCAAGGAGGAAGTGTACGCCAGCAGTCAGACGCTGGGGGAGGAGAACAACTTGAACAGCAATTGCCAGGGGGACCGACCAGCCTGCCACTTTCCACAGGTGAATTGAAGCAAGGAAAAGCCAAGAAATTTGATCACTGCTAAGGATCATTTTTGGACTGATTTTATAGGGGGGGGTGCTGAGGAAGGGATGTGCTGAGGAAGGAATAGAGAGGACTTGAGATTTGGACACAGATTTCCAGAATCACAGCTATGAAAAGACAATTTTTTGGTGGTGTTTTTTCCATTTTTAAAAATGAAACAGCCATCGCAGTGTCTACATTAAACATAGGAGTGCACTCTTGATAGAATTGGAAACCTTGGTCCTTTGGTGTAAAATTCACAAAGGTTGAACAAGGCAAAGTTTGTACAATGCTTCCAATTCAGTTTCACTCTAATATGTATTTATTGCATTTATTATGATAATAAACCTCCGTTTGATTGGCAGTTTTCCACGGACACCAAGGTAAATTGTCCAGCATAAACAAGTTCATGCTTATGTAACATTTCAAAAATACCTAAGACAGTGTAGCCATTCCTATTGGTCAGGAGCCCATCACATGGCCAGTTTTAACCCCTTCACGCGGGGACATGGCAAGACACGGTGTAAAAATTGAGATCCTCAGCCCACTATTCAGCTATTATTCTCAGCCCACGCTCGAGCGAACACGGTGAAAGAAGGCAGACCCTGGCTCTTGTACATTATGTATGGTAATTGGCCTTTGTGTGTAGCCCAGAAATGGAAAGACCGAATTTGCGTCCTAATCACCAGCTTCACAATAGTCCCCACTTTGAAAAGAGGCAACGGAGATGTGGAAATATGAGTGGAGCCGCATGCCACCGAACAATCAGCCTTTTCACCATGTAATTCAAGGCGTGCAGAGCACGCGGGGCCACAAACTGAGAATTTGCAGTTTGGCAGGTGGCCTTTGTGGCCAAGCGAGGCTGGAATTCTTGGAGTCGGCTTTCAGAAAGAAATTCCCGTCGTCAAGGGGTTAAAGGGTTGATTTGGTTACCGCTACATGTACTCACAAGAGGAACACATTGTAACATGGCTAGAGGGGTGTTTAAAAAAACATGAAATAAAAATAGTCACGCAAAATCATTGGAAATTTGTAATTCTTTAAATTTGTTTTAACTTCATAACTCAAAAGATATTTAGGAATGGAAATAAAAATGTGCTCGGCCGATCTTAAATGAAGATAGGCTCAAGAGAAGTGACACTGATAATGTCTTGCCCCTTCGGTTCGGGCATTTCATGTGTCCATTCTCCTGAGCTGGCCAAGGGCTCAAACGCACAAAGGCAATATTCTCAATATTGATTAAAAACCAAAAGAAGAAATTAATGAATGATTACAATGTGTAGGAGCACTTCATAGATTTCTGGCTGATGAGCACATCCATCTCTCCCTCCATACAGTACTTTGTCTTCTGCGTGATGCTGGTCATGATTAGCTGCGCTGTGTTTCAGCAGCTGGGCAGCATGACCAAGCTCTGTCTGTTGTTTCTCATCGGTGGGGTGTTCACGGCCATCATCCAGACAGCCCAGGTCAACCTCTTCACCAACAGCGACCTGTTGCACGAAGCGCACATTGGGTAGGTGGCGGACAGTACCCAGACGTAACCAGTCTGAGGGTAGATAGTCCATACAGATAGGTATTTGACATTTACAGACTTTGCCTCTGGAACTAGTTTGTCAACTTGCAGTACCTCAGGACGCTAAAATTGGCTATCCAGTGGAAGTAAACCATGTCACGTTTGTTTTACCCTACCTCAGGCATATTCAGTTGGCTTTCAGAAGTAAGGGAAAGGCAGCATGCATGTATGCCATCATCTGTTCATATGAAGCGCACATCCAGCATAGCGAGGGCTATGGTCACTCATGCGTATACTCCACCCATGCAACAGTCCAGTATTGACTCGTACGTGGATCCTTGCGGGCTTGCCCAGAAACAGCAAAAGCTATTAACTTGCACATGATGATGAATTGACCAGTGAGAGTTTGGCTGTCGATCGTGACTGTGTATGGGTTAGGGGGATGAACGCTAAGAATGAGCCATTTTGTTCGGTGCCCGAAGTATCGAAGAGGCTATGGTTGGTTTGGTTTGGAAGCTTTCTATTCCAGATGTTGCTTCCGTGGTTTATCCCTTTACAGTGCCCTTTGCATCGATGCATCAACTTCGCCCGGTTTATCATTGTTATGGGTGTCTTTTAGGGAGGTTGCAATATCCTCTTTGCTTGTGCATGTTGATGATTTGCATTATAGATACAAAATGAAAGGCTCACAGTGTTCAGCAGATATCGTAGTGACAGAAAAATGAAAGGAGCTACAAAAGCGTTTAAGCGCACTAAGCCATGTGGAATGCTGTTTTCTTTGCATGAGATTTGAAAGATGCCATATTGTGGGTTTGCGCAGTTTTTATCCTTAATCAACTCTGACATTTTCATCTCTTACCTTCAGTTTGGACAGTGCAACCTACGTCTCTATGAGGATCACCGGTCCGGTCCTTATCCTGGTCTACATCGTTGCCCTGTGGATACATGGCCTGCAAGTGGAGTCCACGGCCAGACTTGACTTCCTCTGGAAGCTGCAAGTAAAGGGCTTGTACTCAAATTTCGGCTTTATGGCTGTCGGGCTTCAGTTTTTGTACAGTTCCTTAAGAACTATCAGCTTTTGTGTTGCTCCATTTCTGCCAAAGAAACTTGTGCAGGCATAACCAACTTCATGAGGATTGGCTTGCATGCGAGTTTGTAAAACAGTGGGTACTGCAGTCACTGAAACAATGAATGATTTGATTGTTCTTTCAAACAGAGAAAACAGAGCAACCTTGTATTGCTTAAGTCAGCATTGGCGTACTGACCATGTTGACAGTTGTCCGTTGTCACCCCAGATGTTCCGATCACCCTTTCCTGTTTCACATTTATCTGTTTCCAAGGCGACGGAAGAGAAGGACGAGATGGCCAACCTGCAAGCCTACAACAAGCGCCTGCTCAACAACATCCTGCCCTCCTTCGTAGCCGAGCACTTCCTCAAGAACAACGCCAGGGACATGGACCTTTACTACCGGGCCAACGACTTTGTGGCTGTCATGTTCGCCAGCATCACCAACTTCTCTGACTTCTATGTGGAGCTGGAGGCCAACAACGAGGGCGTGGAGTGCTTGAGACTCCTGAACGAAATCCTGCATGATTTTGATGAGGTCAGAATCAAAACGAATGTTGATTTGATAGGATTTTACTTGATTTAATTTCGGGAAAATACTTTAGCACATAGATTGATGGTAAACTAGGTGGTCAAGTTGTGAACAAGTAAATAATAATAAATCAGGCTAAGTTCAAATAGACCAAATTGAAAAATAAATGATTAGTCCAATGTTTCCAGTAGATTATGGGACTAATTATTAAGTCAAAAAAATTTGGGTATTTTAAAAGTTCAGAAGTTGCCCTCAAAACAAAAGCAGCCCTCAAAATAACCCTACTTTCACATCCCAGAATGTTCCCTACCATTATCTAAAATAGGGTACAACTTGAATGGGCTCCATGTACAGAAAGTTAGCAAATAAAGTCATCAATCATGAAAACTAGTGACGTTAGTCGTAGAGTCTCTCAGTTTTGAAGTCCTGAAACTAAAGTTTGTATTACAGAAAATATGACGTACGCTTCAAGGTATTTGCTCAGGCACAGGTTAACTTTTGCATCCTGGCTGCAATTTTCATGATTTCATGTTGTCTTTGTCAAACCTTTTTTGTTCACGTTCCATCCTCTAGATCATTGGTGATGAGAGGTTCTATCAAATCGAGAAGATCAAGACGATCGGCAGCACCTACATGGCAGCCTCGGGGCTGACGGAGGAGACCTTCGACAGGGAAGGGAACACCCACATCATTGCCCTGGCCGATCTGGCGTTCCACCTACTGGCCCAGCTCCGTTACGTCAACGAGCACTCCTTCAACAGCTTCAAGATGAGAGTGGGTGAGTGTGGTTCACCAGAGCACAGAGATGCTTGTCTTGCAGCTGGGCCTGTGTCCAAATTGCAGCATTGTTTCCATCTTTGGCTCTGTCTCCCTTAGCCATGATAAGATTTTACAGAGATGCCAAGTACAGACATTACTTGGGAGTGTGATACTAGAGGTTTGACTGAATTTCCACTGTCACCTTGAACGCATTCTACAAAACTGCATATGCATGCGCCACTGATCCGAGTTTGAATTTGACTAATGCGTACCTCACAGCCTCATAGACTGCTGTACTAGTCCCAGAGTGTTGTCTTTTCGAACCTGGTTTTGTGACCAACACAAGAACCATGCTTCCGACATCATGCACTCGCACTTTTCTGTAATCACTCAGAACCACACTAGGTCGCCAAAACACACAGACCGAAAGCCTGAAACATAAAGCCTGTTTTTAGTTTCAGGCAAGAATGTGATTTTTTTTTTAGAACACAAGGCCTAAAGCCCGATTCATACTTTATGCAAAAGCGAATGCAAAGTGAATTTCATGACGTCAACAATTAAAGTTCCATTGTGACGTGTGCCGTTTCTCTGACAAATTCTTTTCGTATTCGCTTTCGCCTGAGGTATGAACTGGACTTTAGGCTTGTGATACAGTTTGCCCAGCTTGTGAGGGTGTGAATAAACTCTGAGGCATAGGAGACACATGCTGGGGGTGTGCAACTTAGTAGGTCTGACTTAAATGTTACCGGTTTAAATGGAACTAGTTTGAAACGGTCCAAACTCCCAACTCATTAGAGGCTGCTTGACATTTCCGCTGCAGAAAATTGAACCGCAGCAGGGAATTATGCTGGAGAGTCTCCAATCAGGGGATTACATTCATGAAAGTAAAGCCTGAAACCAAAGATGGAGTTGAATCCAGGATGTCCATAAATCCCTCCCAGAAGCAATTCACATTAACAACACTCTACCAATTGCCTCATGATTTACAGTCAACATCCAACATCATTATACCCTTCAGTTTATCATCCGTCTATCCATAGTTCTTTGCAAGTGCTTGAACGTTTCTACATTTTAAATTCGAACATTCTAAAGCCTTTGAGATAAAAACTCATTGTCAGTCATAGAGATAAATTTCAACTTTGTCAGGAAAGTCTTTATCCACATGTCAAATGGTATTCAAATTATTCAAGGACTCGGAATGGTTTTGGGCACATGCGATTAAAGTTGGAATTTTTTATGTGTTCACTAAGTGGCTGTCAGATTCCTTTCTATAAGCTGATGCTTGTAAGCAACAAAGAGTGGATAATAACATGAAGGGCAGTGTACATAGGCAACTTACCTTTAACTCATGTTCAAGATGAACACTTGTTGGTATGTCTAGTCCTGTGAATCCCCTCCATTCTCGAAAACAACCTGTAGTGGCAGCTGGGATTTGTTACAACGTCATCTCTATGTTTGAAACCCCCCCCCTCCATCCTAGGTCTGAATGTAGGACCGGTAGTCTCGGGGGTCATCGGTGCCCGTAAGCCACAGTATGACATCTGGGGAAACACGGTCAACGTTGCCAGCCGCATGGACAGCACTGGCGTCCCGGATAAAATACAGGTGGGTGGCATTGACCAGCGAAAGGACATGGACGGGGAATTAAGGAGGACAGACGACAGAGACGACACAGGATTTTAAAGAAGGACTTTACCCTTTTTAAATCTGTACAATCAGCTGTGCCAGCTCGTTGCTTTTTGAGAGCTCGCAAGAAATGTCTACTGAAGCTCAGTGTGGTGTTAGCTAAGCCCACAACCTTTGGTTGGTCATACGATTCATGTCATCCACTCCGCTACCAAATTTGTTTGGGTCAGCCATCCAGAGATTTTATGAAGCCTTTTACGGTAGATTTTTCCGAAGGTTGAAAACAAGGGAGCACTCCTTGCATCTACTTTTCTCAAATGGATTATTTTGCTTAGGCACATAGACTTTCTCAGTGACAGTGGGAACAGGGTAGCCTGGATAATAGTTTGTGAGAAGGTGTTGTCAAACCATCTAATATCTATCTATATCCTCTATATTAACGGAAGAATGGGCACCGTTTCACTTTGAGGTTTTTGTATTTGGCATTTTGGGGGGGGGTCTTTTTTGCTTTTGCTTTTGGCACAGTATAACAAACTGTTTGGAATTCCAGTTTTCAAACTTGTCCCTGTTTTTTTGTGTGGAGTTTGTCATGGCCTCTTGAACACATTACATCTATGATGCCGAGCCCACCCGCTGAAGACTCCGCTAATCCATTATAATACTCGTTGCAGATAACACAAGACATGGCCAACATCCTACAGCCGGCCGGCTACACTGTTGTTGAGAGGGGCTACATCACAGTCAAAGGCAAAGGAGAAATGCTGACCTATTTCCTGGAAGGCACTCCCAACCTCATCAATTTGCGATGATGCAGTCCACATCTAGCAAGTCTTTAAAAAGTGTGTGTTTTTTTTCACATATATATTATTTTCTTCCCCCTTGCCTCTGTTGCGTGTAACAGTATTTTGCAACTAACCACCCGTGTCCCAAGTAGGAATCACTTGCCCTTAGGGATTTGTTTGGCTCAATGGGAAATATTACAAAAGACTGCACGCAAGCATTTTCTTTCAAGTTTTTATCATTGCTAAGTAATATTGACCATACAGTGCCAAGTCACATTGCCCATATAGTATAAGATTGATGGGGACTTGTGACCTAATTGTAAGAGTTTTAAAATTCTAATCTAAGGGGGGGGGTCAAATCCAATAGCTGGTTACATGTTGTATGTGACCCACTTACCTACTTGCCAACTTATCTCTTCTCCTTACTGGAGTATCAATGGACACCTGCGAGATTGGATTATTGTGCTTAAGATTTATGCCAGAAAGGTCAGCATCAACTTGTCTACTCCTCAAGGAGCTGAGGTGGTCCTCATGAGTGTTCTTGGCCTCAGGGAGAAGGGATGGACCTCAGGAGTGTTCTTGGCCTCAGGGAGTAGGGATAATAATGAATTACACACTGATCGGTTATAGATAGATGCTCAATTAATGTAGGATGTTCCGCCCAAGATACAGGAGATCTGCTTTGTGTCATGATGGAATTTTGCACTAAACCCTGTACTAGATCAAAACAGTATTGCTGTGGAAAGCCAATATGACATGATACATGTTTTCCTGCTGGGTAGACAATTGAAGTTGGACTCCCAAATGAACTTTGAGTAATTACCCTTCTCGAAAGTTAGATGTTTCCAGCAATGTGATAACCAAAAAACTATTCATCCTAGGCAATTGTATCACAGAGTAATAGAGTGGAAAGACATTTCAAGTGAATTCACTTAAAAATAGGCAGTGCACTGCCACATTTTCAATTGCTGAAATACTTTTGAAACATCCGTCATTGCACTCCCTGAATTCCTCATATTGCTAAATACTGAAGCATGGAAGCATTCTGCTTCATTTATTGCATGCATGTATTTTCGCTCACTGTGGCACTGTATTTGAGCTATGAAGTCACACACAGTGTACCAGTCTTAGGTAGTGTTTTTCCCCCCTTAACAGGTGCTAATTCACTTAATATTAAATCTTAATTAATTAATAGTTGATGTTTTTATTTTACTAGAGCCCTTTTGAACATGCCCATCTAAATGCCTGTCAACTTTGAATAAAACCAGAGATAATGCAAACTAAATTTATACAGGTGGAAGAATGGATCAACATTAATCCTAACAGTCCTCAATCCTCCAACAGGTGAAGGATTGAGGACTGTTAGGGTTAATTTAGATGTTAAACTTTGCACCAAAGGTACACAGTTAGCTTACGTCTTTTGAATTACGAGGATTACTTGATGGAAACAAATGTGGAGAAATAGTTTTGGCTTAAAAATGTATGCCTCTGTGATAGCATACTTTATTTTGGCCGTAGTGGTGCCAATTATTAAAACCTATGATTAGCAATCTACTTGTCAGCAAGATATTTGTGAAATACATGAGAGGCAGGGATACAGTTCATTCATTTGGGTCTTACATCTGTGAGGCTTAAATGGGGGTTCAAGAAGAAAAGGAAACTAACAAAATAATAGAAATGTTCAAAATAAAATACATGTACCTGGCAGTGCACACCTTTAAACAGGCTTCGTTGGTAAAAGGAGGGTATTGCTGTGCAGATACTGTACACAATATTCCTGAAATGAAGAATATCAAAGAAGTAGTGGGAAGTATTTTCATGTGTCTAAAGAAGTATAGGGATTATCGAAGAAGAAGTGGGAAGTAATCCTGCTCATAGAAATTCCAGATTTGTTGGATTCTGTTCAAACTTTACAGCTTGCCGTTCATTTTCACAGAAAGACTTGCTGGTGGGTTGTGTGAATTATGAAGCAATTCAATATGAATAGTCGCTCTGTTGTCCGATAAAGCACACGTATTCCTTGATAAGTAAAATGGGTGCAACCTGTATTTGTTCATAAAGCAAAAAAGGCATAGTGAACCAGTTTAACTTTGACAAGTAGCAATACATGATTTAAATCTTGCAGCAATTTGAACAAGCTAGTACCACCTTGTACTTAAAGATTACAAAGTACTTAGTATGTGCTATTAATATATATATTTTCCCAAAGGAAGTGTAATTACTAGTAAGGAATGCAAATCGAGGTGTTTGAATTACAGATTATTACTTTCAGTAATCTGATAGAGATGGTTTTCCATTTCTGTTTTAGGACCTTGATATTTTAAGTTTATATTACTCTAAAAGAGAAAATTTGCATTTCTTGAGGTAGATGTATATATTTGTGGTTTAAATGAAATATATATTGTAAATAATGTGGTGTGCTACTAATGTAAATAACCTTCAATTGTAAATATGTGCTGATAATATGTGAAGACTGTGTCCAGGGAAAAAAGAAGTGAGGTGAATTGTGATCCTGAAAGTATAGTTTAGAATGCCGGGATAGTTTTTTAATAGCCATTACGAACTGTGAGAAGAAACAAGACGATTTTCTTCCTGGATGGTTTCTAATTGTGTAGCAAGTTAATCATGGAAAATTGTAACGTCAATCCTTGTGTGTACGTTGCCAGTGAATCTTTGAATAGTCCATACCAAACCGTATAGTATTAAAATGTGCTGTCACGTTGTATGAACCATGTTTTCAGTTGTTCTTGCCCAGAAAAAAAAAACAACAGGAAAACGAAAATAAAAGTAGGAAGCCTTGTTTTCCATGTCAGTAAAAATATAAATTGCTGTACGCCGAGCATGATTTTTAGACCCCACAACAATTTTGAGCTGACAAGGTTATGTGTGTATTAAGCAATCCGATCGATTGGACGTATGCCACTGGGGATAGTTTTCCCCTGTTTTTGTACTATAGCGTTTTGCGGGTGCTACCATTTAACAATAACAAAATATTATTGTATTCGTTGAGCATTCCACTGTGACTCCTGTATCGATCCTTCGAAATGCATCGATATGGACTATCACTGCTTAGTCAGATAAATATGGTTTGATGCATCGCATTTGGAATACAAAATATCGTATTCATATCCCATACTCACTTCAACAGGGCCTCAACTTCCTGGAATCGATGCATTCGTTTACATACGATAAATGGTTTACAGAAATCCTGTACTAAACCAAAATATACGTAGCTTAAACGCGCCATATTTTGAAACCGAAATATTCCGCCACGACCGATTAGTTTTCGTTGAATGTTAATGTAGTAATAGGCCTATAAGTATTATAGTTTATAACAGGTTGTAGTTTGTTAATTGCTATACTATGTGTGCATTGATTTGAATGTGCTTGTGAGGTTTGGATATATTCAGATATTTTTATTTTGTTCTCGAAACAAATCACAAATTTTGACTTCAGTATTGAAGATTCCAGTTTTGCGTTTCAGGGTATCATGACATGAAAAATCTGCGCCTTGAAATCTGTTCCATTAGTTATATGCTGCCGGGTGACATTTTGAAATAGTGGTTCAGTTTGTAACTTCATTTCGACTTTAAAAATAGTCCAGATTTACGTGATGTGTGCTTTTTAATGTACTGCGTCCTAATGTTGTATTATATTTGTGTGCAATATAGCTTCAGGATGAAACGGGCTAAAACAATTTGTACAGCAGCAAAAACTTAACCTACTACCGCAAGAAATCAGCTGTGGCTATATACATGCAGGGGCGAATCCAGGAATTTTTCCGGGGGGTGTCAGGCCGCAGGTTTTTTTTATGCCTCATAGCGGAAATAACGGTAAAGCATTGCATGACATACATTGTTTGTAATGGTATTGGTGTACACATGAGAAGAATGTGCGGAATTGCTATCATGTTTGTAAATTTACTTCAGTTATTTGTTTTGTTTTTCCCCATTTTTTCCCCTTGTTTGTCGGGGGGGGGGTTCCGACCTCCTGGATCCGCGCCTGACATTGAATTTCTTTTTTTACATTTGTGAAACTTTGCAACCTTGGTTGTACGAGTTTGGCTTATTGTTATACAGAGGTCCCGTTACGATTGCAACCGGTTCCGGGTAGACCCCCATGGTAGAAGTGACCGCTCTACAACGTACCACAGTGGATGGAGTGCCAAGTTTAAGCAACCCCGCTTCGGTTCCAAATACCCCCATTCCTCTTAAGAACGTGGTATTTCCAGCGGTGGAAACATGAAATAAGAAATTGAATTAAATTAAAGAAAATCAGAGTTGATATGCATGCAAGAAAGCTTAATGGGAGTACCCGTGTTGCGGATTTCTTTGTTTGTATCAGGAATATTTTTAATGGGAGCATGGGGATTTTCAGTTGCAAGTTGCAAGTCAATAGATATATTTTGGTAGATAAACTGTACCATATTTTAAGCATTTTGTTTCATGTAACTAGTGTTATATGTAAATTATGCTTGACTAACAGGAAAAATGATATGTGTGTTTTAATTTATTTTGTAATAAATTACTGATGTACAGTAAATGGAAGAGAAAAGTACTCGTCTTTGAATATCTTTTTCAATTGACGTTACGAGTTTGATTGCACTCTTAGGTATGTGTTATTCATTTGTTTTTTGCAGTATGAGAAATGAAACTTCGAAATTCCAGTTGTTGTTTTTTACAAAAAAGTGTTTGTTCTTGTTTCTATTTGAGAACGAGGAATTATATATTCAATACACGTTTTGAGGAATGAGAAAAAGCCATCCGCTAATAATGTTGCATGACTTGACCCCTTCAAGCAAGTCTTCGATTATAGGACCATTAGGAATTTCTTACTAAGTTAAAGGAGAAACAAAGTCAGTGAATTAGCCCGACTTCCCGCTGACCCAAGTCATATAGGCGCAGGCGTGCTGCAGTTGGAGGGAAATGTGGGTTACTGTTGTGAAGCGTGATTTTGGTTTGTTCAAAACAGTTGTTTCTTTGTGTTTTCAATTGGGAAAAAAATGAAAACTGACTTGTTTTGCAGATTTTTGTTTTGCATTTTCGAATCGACAAAGGAAAAGGATTTTGTTTCGGAAATTTTTGCCTGTGGAGCACGGGCGCCGCTAGACCATTTTGAAGGGGGGGGGTTTACCAAGTTTGCCGACGGACTGTCACGCAAAACGAGTGTATAGAGGGATCCCAATACGACGCTTTTAGCGTCAATCTGCGCACTTACGCGTTTGAGAACGAGGCTGTATGTGTCAGCTTCAATTCTTAATACGATCAGACGATTGAAAGTAAGGAGTCAAGACACAAAATGCATAAAAGTATGTTAAATTCAGACAATTCAGGCAGACGATTTTTGTGGAAGAGTCCTTCAGGATGACTCAACACGTAAATCAAAGAAAAAATAACGAAAATTTACCGCGAACTAGCGTACCTGCGATGGTCGTGAAGTGGCGTCATACTTACGAGCCAGATACTCCATGTACTGTGTCGACTCCGCGTTCGCGCGCGATGACGTTCAACACAGAGAGGCACGCAGACGGCGCTAATCTGAGGTCCCTCTATTACTGTATCCCCTTTCCTTTCCTTTCCTTTCCTTTCCTTTCCTTTCCTTTCCTTTCCTTTCCTTTCCTTTCCTTTCCTTTCCTTTCCTTTCCTTTCCTTTCCTTTCCTTTCCTTTCCTTTCCTTTCCTTTCCTTTCCTTTCCCTTTTCATTATCCGTGCCGACAAAACTAACCAATGGGGGTGAGACACCCCCTCTAGCGTCGCCCGTGCTGTGGCGTGCCGTGTGGCCTCGCGGTTAGGAGCATTGGAGTAAGTAGTCGGCAGGTAAAGCCTATTTGCAGGTTGCTGGATTCAAATCCAGCCTGGTGTCATGGTGCGTGTGTCCTTGAGCAAGGCACCTTGTCACTCATTTCCCTCTCTCCACCCAGGAGTAATTGGGTGCCCTGTGAGGGCAGAGGTGGTTATAGTGGTTGATATAGCTGCTTTGAGCCGGCATGGTTGCATCGAGCTATATACTTCACTTCCCAGGGAGCTGCATGGTATTTGGAATGGTTCAAGGGCCCAGTAAGCAAGGGTAATAATAATAGCGCTTTGACCTGATAAGCGCTACATAAAACCTGTCGTTCTTATTTCAAATCCACTTTAGGACAAACAGGACATTTCTTTTTTTTTCACTGTTGATACCATGGTCATTCCACTTGAAAACCAGATTCATTTTTAAATCAAATATAGGAGTGGAAAGCGCATGGACCCTCACGCCCGAATGCCTAATTGGTCTGATGGTGTCGGTTCATTGGCCATGGTCGGTGGACTTAACGCTGCCAACCGGTTCACTAAACTTGGCTAAAATTTGAGAGGAAGGTGCCCTATAGGTAAAAACAATTATGATCAATGAAATGGCACTGGGACCCATGGCGCCGAATTTACGACATGCTGGGGGTACCGTGTTGTTTTCCCAGTCATCACATTTTCAGTTTCCAGAACGTGTGCAAAATAATGTGGCCATTATTCCATTCAACAATTATGCCAAAGATATCGTAAAATCATAGCAGGTCATGTGCACTACAAAATTGCTCGTCAGTGTGATTAATTTGTGTCTGGTAGAGTCGCTTGTAACCTTGGTCCTTTCAACAATAGTAGGGCATTTTGCTCAGGGGAGGGGTCTATTGGTAACCAATCGTTTGCGTTCTTCTCGTCTTTTTTTTACGCTTTTTCAACCGTTACCGTTTCCTCATTAAAAGTCTGATCACTCAGCCCATTGCATCTGCTAATCGAACTGCTGTCTCATTGACTTATCTAATACACCGAAAAGGTTGCAGCTATTGACGTGTGAGGCGACCGTTCCCTTTCACAAACTTACAATGTAAACACAATAAAACATGGTCTTGATGAGATTCTTCTGAAGCTTGAAGCTTGCATGCACCTGTAGCTATTGCGTCACAACTAATCCTCTTCGAGCTGCTCTTGCACTGTATCGCAAGTCGGAGGCGGTTTCAATCTTTCACCACGCACCAAGCTGACCGGAGAAAAATGGACGGCGAGCAGTTTCAATCGGCTGAAGATGGCGAGCCTTGTGCCCCCAAAGACATGAATATTCCTGGAAAAGTTTGCAACAGCATTTCTGATCAGCCCACAGAGATCGTGGGAGGGGCGGCATCTAATAGTTGCCTGGACACTCTGGAGGTAAACACGCCATTGGAGGTTTTGTGTTTGCACTTCCTCTTGTAGGTTGATTGTCGATATATATTTTTTTCTCACAAAGGTAATAGAAGGGCGCACACACCTGAAAGTTCCTTTTCAAAGTAAGTGCTCCTCATTCCAGTCGGTAGACAGAAAAGGAGACGACGTAGAACGACGTGCGTTATATGCATGATGCTCAGAAAGTGTACAGGAAGTACTTAAGGCCTATGCGTCCTGCGCATAATATGCATATGCCGCACGTCGTTCTACCTGGCTTCATTTTCCGTCTTCCAGTCCAGTCCTCGATTCTTTGGTGCGAAATGAAGTCAGTAATTTACGTGGTCACGTACTGGTCTTTTTACACCTAAAGGTAATAGTGTGGTAAGGTCGCACAAAACAAATAAAAAATGTACAAAAATAAAAAATCAGAAGTACTAATGGCGAAGAATTCATTGTTTTTTATTGGGTTTCCGTCAACCTATTCAGGAATTTCTACTTCAGTGCTTAGAACGACATGGCCCAACAGTGACCTGCTACATTAAGCTGGATGGATTGAGCCTGCTACTCACACGAACATAATGTAACATTTTGACTCATTCTTTTAAAAAATTGTCTGTACTAAAATGCAATTATGATCGTCTCTAAAGCGACAACTCCATCATCTTGTGCTAAGACAGACGGAGACGGACGCCAGGCTGGAACACCTGGAGCGCCTACTAGCCGCATCTGAAAGTAAGCTGCGCAGCTGTGAGGATTTGATGGAGCTGATTGGTCTACTGAGAGACCGGATTAAACTGATCCAGGAGGCCGGTAATGGAGGGATGTTGCCCGGCGGTGTATCCTCCTCGTCCGGTGATCTGGCTGCTGATGAAAGCGGGCCGGGGTTATCTTTATGGTCACCCACCTCGCCTATGAGATCCACAAAATCACCGATCGGATCACCCAAGTCACCGAGATCGCACTAGGTAGGGATTTAGAGTCATTTTGAGTATAATAGTCCCAACAATTACACTTTGAATACTTCAGCCTAGTTAATACACATCCTGATATAATTCTTCATTTACCAATGCAAAGAGTTCCATATACGGACAACACTGGGTTTCCTTTAAAATGTTATAACAGCTGTTAGAAAGTGAAATGTACCAGTAATTCCCAAACATTTACTTAGAAAGCACTAGTTTTTTTCAGGCAAGACTCGCATAGGTTTGTGCACAGAGACACCAAGTATCTGTATATCGAACTCTTTCCTTACCAGCACGTACTCTGTGATGCTATTCCACACAAATGAAAGATCAACTACTAACAATTAAAGTGCCACAAGACTATTATGACTTTATTTATTTACACAATGATACAGTATATAATTATCCTTTTAAAAGGTAGTTCCTTGATAGTTATAAGGAACCTTAAACACGGTCCTTTTTGGAAAAGGGGAAAATGGACAATATAGGTACAGGTTTGGGTTCCAAAGAAGGGACTGCGATATTTGATACCTTGAAGATTAGGTACGATTCCAAGCAAAAACCAGTCTCTTTAAGTTATCATAGTTTCCAATTTCTAAAGTGCTCAGGACATGTCAACTGCCAAGAAATTCATGAGCACACTTCCAACAGGTAACTTTACTTCCAGTCCACTGGAAACTCTTGGTAATTTGTGCTTACTTCATAAATTTTGGCCGCACCAGTTTCCTCTTTTGCTTCCAGCTCTCAGATGGCCTATACTCTGATGACAATTCCCTCAAACCGGTTACTTCTAAATGCTTTTGTATGACCAGCTTTTAATAAAAATAAAGGTAACTGGACCATTCCTTATGCCTCAAGATTGGAACTCCGGGCACCTCAAATATGAAGCTTGTACCTCACAGATGTTCCGAAATCTGCCACTATTACGCTGAACATGACCACTCTTGATTCAACAAAATCTACACCAAGGCTGTTTACTTTTTTCAGGGATACAAGACTGTAAGGTCCATCTGCCTTTACAGAATTACTGGTCTCAATGTCCAAAATGAAAAGTTTTGTGTGGGATTTTGGCACATTTACACGGTTTCCTCAGAAAATGCCAACGTGATCTGAATTCATGTGATCAATGTTGTACAAGGTGAGCCTATATCCGTAGTCCTTTAGTTCACTTCTCTTGTGGCAATCTGTGGTTATTGTGACCATCTGGTGCGAGGTATAGTTTAATGCGGTCATATGACATGTTCCCTTGAATCACTGTGGAAAACAAGTACCAGTTTCTCTAACCAAACGGTCAATGTCTCCTGAAACTATCCAAAACTGGTGGAACCCCAGAACTTTCAAGGCAATCAATGGTGCCTTGGATACAAGGTTTCTGTTTTATCCAAGTGTTTAACCGGACTTCTAATGCAGTACTGTACAATGCCCATTCCACTTTTCAGTAGTACGGCGCCCCTTGGAATTCTTGAATGCATCAAGTTGTGTCGGGAAAGAGACCCGGGAACCAGTATAAACGCTCTCCTCTGTTCTGGTCGTCTACCCACACCAGCCCTTCCTGCACCATACGGTCCTGCCAAAACAAAATTTACAAAATCCTGAAATTGATTTTGCCTAAAACACAAGCGACCTTAATATGAAAACAAAGTCTATTAGAAACAAATTTTCTAAATACCAAAATTGGATCTTTGTAACAAAATTACTTAATTGTTACAAACGGAGTGCGCTGGTTGGTCAGGAAACCACCCAACAAATGCATTTGAAGCCTTAAACAATTTATCAACATTAAGCGTTAATCTGAGAAATTCTAAGATTTTTTTCTGCTTTTTTAAAATTCAGTTGTGGCACTGCAGACCCAAGCCATGTCTGAATCAACTGGCTGTGGCTAGGACTAACACACGACTCAAGGGAGAGTGGCTGCAGCTTCTAACCAATGCTTTTCGTAGGATAACATAGCCACAGCCAGGTCCTTTGGATTCAGTCTCACATTGTGATGCATTGTGTTATAACCCTGTAGTGTGATGCCCACTAAAATGACCAATCACCATTTGTGCATTAGCCATGGCCCTTTGACAATCCTATGGAATTTTGTACATCAGGCTTTGTCTCTGATTTTGTGCATCTAACGTCCTTTTTACATAAATCATGTAACTGGACAATATTTCCCAAGCTGCGTTGACATGATTCTACTAAACAGGTCAATTACTTTGACGCATGCCATTTGTTGGCTTCTCCGACTCACCATAACAAGATGTGCTCTGTCCTCATCCCATTTCAACTGCTCTTTTAACTTGGTGAAAGATGTGTAACCTGTGCCCTACAAAATACCACAAAAAATACAAACCATAGGCTTGGAGTGGATTACGCCTGTTACTTTTCCCAACCCACTTAAAACACAGACATATTTGTGACGTGTCACGACAAAATGAGAGTAAAGTTGCATCCCACGCTTTCCTATTTTCAGGGTTCAAAGTCATATTGAAGTCGAGGTCAATTTTTGGGTTTTGTAATCATTGGAAAGACTAACCTGTCTTCTATCTAATTCCAAATATTTCGCAGAATCACATACTTGAAAATGTCATTTTCTCAGCAATTTTGACAATAGTATTATTCGTGCCTGGTCTGAAATGTTGAAACAATGTCGGGAACAAAGACGCAAAGCTGCCAGAATAATGCCAGATTGTTAACTTTTACTTTTACCCTAAGTGTTCCATGTACATATAATAGGAAAGCTCTCTTTCTGCTGAATTCAAAAATACCAACATCTCAGTTTTTGAAAATTCCGACTTTCAGTTCATTTTGCGGTGACAGGTCACGTGTCAAGCAACAGCATCAAATGCAAGGCAATCTCAAAGAACAGTTTATTTGCGTTATTTCACATGTGTTTTCTTTTGCATGCTCAGACCTAAATGCAGACGACAGAGGATAACGTTGACAGCAAGTGGACGCAGACTGCTGGATTAATAAGTGGGACGGAGCAGGCTCAATAAAAGCGCCATCCAGCAAGGCCATGAAGTTTAATTCTCACAGGCTCTATGAGAGCACTGAGTGAAATTCTCTTTCAGTTAAAATCCTTTCTAAAGTACTTTTTATCTAATATAATTTCATAATACTACGAATATTACTAAATAATTTGTTGAGTAAATGCTGTTGAACCATCAATGTGGTAACTTTGCCGTGTTTAACCAGGAGGTAGTTATAAATGTTTAATGACGTAATACCTCTGCTAGATTCAGTACACTTGTGTGGTCCATGTTGAGTTCTGCGGGGACAGACTGGACGATGTAGCGGCCATCTTGAAGTTTGTGCAGGGCAAACCCATTGCCGAGAACTCGCAACTTCTTAATGGCTCTCATCAGGTCATCTCTGTCCAGAAGTCAAAAAAGTTCAATGCTAAAACTACAGACTATTTGTGAGATTTAGGGAGTACTGTTGAGGTAACGAAACATTGCCACAGACCCCGATCTCCTTAATGAGAAAATGCTGTCAAGGATTTGATTACATTTCCCGATTAAATTCTGTAGGATTCAACACGCATTTTGGCCACCACTGTTGTTATGTGAATTGATGCATAACTGAAACATGCATATTTCTATATTTTGCAAGAGATGCTGGGGCTGTTTCAGACTAAGGCCGCTAGTGAGAAGTGAACTTTGCCACTTCTGTAGTAAATAACCAAGTCATGCAAGCATGTCCTTATCAACCCGTTCCACTGAAGGTGTAGTTTTTTTCTATACCCTCTGCACTTACAAACTGACATCCTGTGCCTGTTTTGATCGCCCCCGCGTGGCCCTCACTTTCTTCAGTAGTTCCTCCAGGCTCAGCAAGCCCCCGTTGCGATGCTGTGTCGCCAGGCACACCTCGATAATCTGCACGCCCAGCTCGTAGTAGAAATCGCCCACCCCCAACATTTCAGACCAGAAACCTTTGCCAGCTGAAGGAAATCGTTCCAAGGAATGTACATGTCACAACGCTATCGAGTCAATTGCACCCGACTGACAAAACTTGATATCATTTCATCAAGGTTATGCATAGCTATGACAGAGGCTGTCTTGATGTTGTGGCCACTGTGCCATACCTGTTCTGGTCAGCTTGGTTTACTTGTCCCAAAGGCCTGACACACAGTATTAATTCTTGGTAAGTGCATGCATGTGCACATAAGTAGGGCCAGCAAAAATTTGAGAACAAGCACATAGGACTGACTCAAGAGATACATCGCACATGTGAAAAAAATAAAATGGCCCTGGCCAAGGCTACTTTTACCTTGGCACAATTTCTAAATTGGAGAGAGACTTCAAAGTACAGCATTAAAATTGGGCATTTGTTTCTGTTTTCACTAAATTGCACTTAATTAAGTTTTGTTCTTTATTTTTACAATCATCTAAAAAGTACACCTGTTTGGCCCCCTTCTCTCCCATTGTAGAGATAACAAGCAAGAAAGGAAAGCTTATGGTTTCTGTGCTGTGCATTATCACAGTCATTTAACTTTTTTTTAAAGTGTACCCTAACCTCCTACCAAATGCATATCATTTGTACAAAAACAGATGACAGAAAAATGATACGCTTTTTGACCAACACGACATAGTAATGCATTCATCCAAATTGTGTCGATTTATGGCCACTCACAAGCCAGTGGGTCTACCCCGATTGTGGCACACATCTCCTGGAACTGCATTCGGAACTCCGGGTTGCGGCGGATGTCGTTCTTGTGGCTAGTGGCGAACTCCTCCAGGTTGGTGCGGAAGGCCTCCAGCATCTTGGACATCTGGCTAAGCTGGTCCTCTGCTATCTCGCTACCCTTGTCCTTGTACTTGGCCTGGTTACATGAGAAGTTGATTAAAAAAAGGGAAAGACTTCAACAACGGTATACACGTGCTATGACAGCAAGATAATCCTCCCTTAAAATGGTGCAGCCAATGTGAACAGAAGTCAGCCACTGAAGTCAGGATAATGGGAAAGAATTTCATATACGGACAAAGGTCAAAGCCTCTGTGCACAAACCCATAAGACTTGCCTGAAATAAAAGTGCTTTCTAAGAAAATGTTTGGAAATTTTCCCAGCTAAATTTCACTTTTCAGGACATATTATCACTTTCTAATGGCTGTTGGAACATTTTAAGGCAAAATTAGTGTTGTCCGTATGGGAACGGGTCAACTCGTACCTTGGACAACTCGTACCATCAACTCAACGTAACTATACCAACTCATACCTTTCCCGAGTTGCACCTTTGACAACTCGTACCTCCAGTAAAGACAACTCATACCTTTGCGTACGAGACAACTCGTACCTTCACAGAAATCAGAGCTTGCTCAGAGCATATATTATTGTAATTAACTTGAACAATAATTTGATTTCTTAGTCATGTGTTCGTCACCTGATTTGCTGTTTTGGCTACACTGCCTTCCTTACATGCCAATGGGGTGACATTAATGTGAGACACGTCAAAGATGTGCATGCGCGATCAGGCAACTGACCCTGGTCAATGCGTCCAATGGTCGTTGCATTCCCAGGGCGAAAAGAAATTTAAGTGCCCCCTTAAAAAACAGAATTAAGAGTTTAGTAGGACCTGAAGTCCTCCCCCCACCCAAAAGGAATGTTAACAAGGAAGTCAAGTTGGTAAAAGATCAGGTTGTTCAACATACATCACGTAAACTGATGGCACAAATGCCCATGGCAGGCATTTTGCAGAAAATCATGCTGGTGCTCGAGATCTCTCCGGGAGATTAATGAAGATTTTTCTTGATATGTTTGTCACATCTGATCTTAAACATGCTGAAAAGGATAAGCAAGAAAGTTACAATTGATAACAAGAAGGTACAAGTGGACTTAACTGGAGGTGTGAGTTGCCCAAGGTACGAGCTGTCCAATGTATGAGTTGCCCATGGTACGACAACAAACCCCGCAGCTCTGACATGTCTGCGGGTAGGCCAAGACTAACGTCCCTGACATACAGTCGCCAGGTCCCTAATTAATTTAGCTACTCACTGACACAAGTCAAATTAGTTTTCGCAGTAAGTGGCGAAATAAAGGTCCTAGTGAGTAGTTCAGTAGTTGATCATGCATGGGGTCCCTAAATTTGCAATCCCCACGACCATGACCGACAACACAGATATGCACGGACGTACAATGTACATGAACGACGTTAACATAACCCACACGCACGAGTAAATGGAGAAGCACTAGCAGACTAGGGTACATAGGCATACATGGACAACGTTACCTGCGCCAATTTCTGTTTGTTTATAGCGCCAATGCCTTTAGCTCGCCTCATCTTGGATATGCAGGCCTAAATAAATAAAGAGTTTCTGAAAAAGTAGGAGTAGACGTCCCCCTATACTCAGACGTTAACGTTAGGCATGGCAACAGACAATCTGCCAAACTGGGAACTAGACCAAATGCTTGGAGCGCCAGTCTGTATGTTTTTCTGGACTGCCGTAGAGGGCGTATCTCGATTGCAGCTACAGAAGCTGTTCCGTATTCGTCGTGCGAGTTGCTGGCCAGGCTGAAATCCGGTAAGACAATCACGCATTCGATGCAGTTCTGTTTTCAGTAATGATTTGTCAATCAGACGTTTCAGAAGTGCGCTGTATGTAGTTTAGTCCAGGTAGGGAATTCGGTGGGTTTTTGCATTTTTTTTTCGGAATCCCAACACACATGACAAATATGGACATGGTGGATTTTTGGAAGGTCTTAATATTTTTATAAATTCGATGAAAAGCTTCTTTTTTAAAATAAAAGTCATGTAAGTCAATAAATTTAGTATCGGCCCTCATTAGAGCCCTTTTAAAACTGCAAACTATTCATTTCATTCACGTCACAGTGTGTAGGCCCTACAGACTGTGACGTGAATGAAATGGATAGAGTGTAGGCCCTACTATATGAAAAAAATCACGGCTGATCAGGTTCTCCCCCAATCGGGTATACCCACACTTACCCTATTGTTAGTCACATCATGGCGAAAACCTCCATGGTCATATTTTTACTTTTCAATTTGACATAGGCCTAGGCCTCAGTATCGATATTTGAAAATGGAGATATGATCCATCTCTTGACAGGTTTCTAGATAGTCCAAGTATCTTGGACCCTACAAATCCCCTTTTCTAAACATTTGGACTGGACTCTACAAATCTCTTTTTCTAAATATTTGGATGTCTTGTTTTGGTTTTGCCGGAATCAAGTTCAACGGCAAAAGGCAACCCCCAGAACTGCATGCTGTGGGTCACAACGGACCCCACAGTTCCAGTTGTAGGGAAAGGCACAGAGTTATGGAGGGGAAGGGACTCTGGGTGATCACGTTTGACAAAAGGTTGTGGATATGTAGCTGTCGCCAGCTAAATTTAACTAAACGAGCTCTGGATAAGACTGGATAGCTCAGTTGGTAGAGCACTGGTACAGTATTCCAGAGGTCGCAGGTTCAAATCCCCCTCCAGTCAATTTCTTTGTTCATCTGTAATCATTTAGTCAGTTTTCCTATATAGTTTGTTTCATTAACAAGATTTAGCCAGCCACATGTGCAGTACTTTAAAATCTAGGCCCCTTTGATGAATCGTAGTCTGGTTGGATGCCAACATATTGTTATAACTTCATATTTGCAAGGTGGGAATCACATTTTTGCAAATAAATTTCAGACTTTTTTCTCTTAAAAGATCATTGCAAATCAGGAAAAGAAAATGTAATAGTCTGCAATCAAATGCTAGAGTCACTTTCAAAATAAAAGAAGAATATTCTTAATTTGTAGAGACAAAAATGTTGATAGCTGGGAATCAAACCCAGCTGGTTCATATTATGAGCTCTTGAGATATACCCTACTCATAACTTGGTGGCAATTAAATGACTTTCGTAGTGTTACTCATATGTGCATAAGAGAGGGCGCTGTCTACACGTACTTATAGCTGGCTAAATATTGTTTAGTTAAATTTAGCCTGCGACAGCTAAGTATCCACTGTCTTGACAAAATAGGCCTCACAACGATTGACACCACACCTTTCTTTCTCATTGGATATGGTCTGTATTTCTATCTCAACTTTTTGGTAATGAGATCAGCTGTCACAGGGAGCAACTGCATGTAAATAACCACTGTGGATGTTGGAGGTTACATCAGTTTGGGGGAAAATTCCAAACAGGCCTTTTATTGCAGTGTCCTACACGTACATACTTTGCCTGTCAAAAAGTCAAATTTAGTTGTGAAAATAGGTATGCACTCACATGTAGAAAGCACTTTCAAAGTTTCATATTCATGGTTTGTGCACAGGGTTCTCTGTGGTGTAGCTTTTGCCGATACTTTCAGGCTAATAATTATAATAATAATAATTAATATCCTTTTGCAAGTTAAATTTGAATAGAATCTAGTACCGGTACACTGAGTTCTTTAAATTCATGTGGACATAACAGTTTGAATTCTCCTTACTAAAACCACTCACTGTTGCTGTACCTCCTGATTCGGGGCAAGCTCTTGCTTAGTTACATGAGAGACACCTTGCAAACTACTGCACTGTTCTCAATGGATAAGAACTAGTCCATTCCAGAGATGATGGTCACTATGCAAAAGCTCGCGCTGAATCACGAGGTAAAGCAACAGTGTCCCTAGTCTGGGGAATTCAAGTTGTTAATTTATGTACAATCAAATTACGCAGTGTACCAGATTTTATTCAAATTTAACTTGCAAATGGCTTATTATATAGGCCAGGGTAGTTCATACACTAACAGCGCTACAGAAGGTTTTCAGCTACAGTCTTCATTCATTTTGTATTGTTTTGTTCTAAGTCAGAGGGCTTTAACAGACAGGTGATGTTTATCTTGATCTCAGATCATGGAGTTCCAACCTCACTCTGGGGAGCAGTACCCAGCGAGTGAATACTTGGAAGGAAGCATTCCTGTAGAGGGATACGTGGGAGAGGATGGCCACACCCCCATTGTGGAAGAGTACGTCGAAGGTGTGAGATGCCCTCAATGATTATTGTCATATTTTGATGTCTTTTACCACTTCCTTCTCATAATACATGTACATGTGTAATCCTTTTTTTTATTCTGAGACTCGGCAGTGACAGATTAGAAACAAGTTCATCTTTGGCACAGATTGAGTAGAAATTTTATGTTACCATATGTTTTAAGTCTACAATTATCCAATTGTACAATTTTAGACCCCTACCTAGTTTTAATTAGCTGTTTTTCCTTAAACTTTGGCATGAACTGTTTTGGATGGTATCCTTAGGTGGCACTGTCCGATTGCCGAGACCTCCTTTTCCTGCTTGCTTGAACGTTTATCACAGGACAGTTACATTGTCGCTGAACATTCTATACTGTTTAAAGACCCATCTTCTGGCTTTGATGTTGTATTTTATGTCAGGCCCTCCGCTACCAATACATGGCTCCTACAGGGAACTACACAGCCTGATGGCAGATGGTGCGGACCGCTTTGGGGTGTCGGCTGTGGCCTTTGACAGACAAGAAGAGTTATTCTGGATGGGAAACCAAGGGGTACATCTCATTACTGCAACTCATGTATATTTATGAGCTAATTTTCATACCTCACCAGTCTTTTTTAATTTTCAATTATGTAGAATGGACATCTTTATTTGGCTAAACAACCAACAGACTGAAATGATTATGGTACAGGCATTATTTTCTGGGTCAGCTGTGGTTGGACTGATCAAAGCTGGTGTCATGCCCTCATGTTGCTAATGTTGTACTGACCTACATGTCGTTTGTTACCGTTCATTTGCGATGTTTTGCAGGGTCACATGACATCCTATTACGGCCCCCAAATGCAGAAGTACACTTCATTCCAGATGCACCCCTCCAGGGAGATACGGCAGATCACGACGTTTGACGACGGCGTGCTGGGCTTAACCAGCGACAGCCTGCATTGCCATGCCCGACAGGGGCTCCGTGTCTTTGACTATCGGTGAGGACAACATCCAATACATGTACCTCCATTGAAACCTGTTTGGATGAAGAACGTACACTTTTCCTGTGTGGTTATGTGACATTTGGTAACGGAAAAGCTGTGTCCTATTGGAGTGATCATGAATTACCAGTTTGGTAGTTAAGCAGCATTTCTTATTTGCTGGTATTGTGACTTTGTGTGTGAAACCCAAACTACATACAGACTCCTAACCAGCACCCCTGAATGGGTTTAGAGGAACCACCAACATATTACTGGATAGCTAATTTATGGATATCATAGATTCAAATCCTGTCCGCCCCGAGCTGTAATGCACCCCCAGTCGGCGAAAGAAAGACAGGTGGCTACAAGCGGGTTCTTGCATGCATTCTGCGTTTTCTCAAAGACCGTACAAGCTGGAATGAGTTAGTTTTTCGTACTAAGCATGCTCGGCATCAAATGTGCATATACTTGCGCGCCTCATGGTGCGCCCATGCGGTGAGTACCGAAAAAAAATGCCCTCTTTTGTTCCGCTCGGAGCAGATACCAGTCAGTTTCTTTGTGCATCTTCCTAATAATGGGCCACTTCGGGATTTCAAAAGCCAGGGTGTTTTGGTAACAAAGCGCATGCATAAGTCCGCACATGGCTGCGCTGATAGGACAGACTATCACACGTATGTATAGCCGTTCCGGAATAGCCTCGTACTAGGCGGGCAGTGATAGAATACCAAACTGGCTCATTATGTAAGCACCTAATCAATTTCACTGTTTGATGCGATAATTAAGTTAATGAGCATCAATCGCGCAGACTTCATTGATACAATGAAAGACAGCAAATTAACAATTCCTGGCATTTGTTCAGTAATTCTTCTCTTTTTTTTGAGGTATGAATACCAAAGAGTTCTCAGAAGTATCCACAGTGCTGTCGCTTGCAAACTGGAATAAACTTTTGTAGAGAGGACAGTCACTATATAGCACTAACAATAAGATGCTGGCCTGATTTAGAATGAGGGTCATGGTGTACCTGGTGAAAAATAACCTGAGGCTTGAGGTGTTTATATATCACTTCGCAAAAATGAGTCATTAGGCCATTTCTTTTCAGGAATGTTGTGTCAGTTTGCTTTGGAAAGAGCAAGCTAACCTCAGTCTGGTGACATATCACTCATGTTGGCATTCTGATTGTCGTCCCAGTTGTCATTGTGTGGGTGGAAAATGTTGATGGTTGCCGTTGATTTCCAGGTGCAGGATTCTTTTTATGGACTGGTACTCAAAACTGGCCACTCATTTTCACAGAGCTTGTCATTGGCCATGTTTGTTTCACACGGATCTGGATCGCGATCAGTGGTCCTTTGTTAATTTATGGACACCAAAACTCACCTATTGGATGGTGCAAACCAATCTTAGGATCACCGATCGAGATCTAGATCTGTGTGAAACAAACAGGCCCGTTGAGATGTAGACTTTCTCTGAGTCCATCGCTTTGCTTTCATTTTGTTTGGTCTGGTCCCCAGAGGGGAGTCCCTGCAGGACATGCAGTGCATGCTGATCTACAGCGGTACCCACCTGCTGATGGGCGGGCACCAGACTCTCCTGGTGGAGTTTGACCTGATGGAGGGGCGGGAGGTGGCCACCTACACTGCCCAGGACCCGGGCGTAGCCATCATGAGGCACGGCACCAACTTCATCTGCTGCGGGGATACCAGCGGAAAGGTGAGAGTGTTAATTGGTCTGGTTTGGTGAGTAGAGACCACATCAAGAAATTTCTTTGCATGTTCACTGTTTGTATAAAACACTTGCGTTCTGGCCGCATTATTACTGCAGAAGATTTTTTACCTGATGCACGCAATTTCTGCTTTATCCAGGCAAGTGGATGGATCTGGGCCTTGGTTCTCTTTTCAAGGTCTGTCTGTAGGCTTAGTTTGAACTTAAATTAAAATGCACCCACCTTTTGTAGATAGCATACAGTTTGATTCTGAATTAGGAAATGTGAAAGATATCAGAAACATACTTTAACCCTCCTTTGGTTTGACAGCACAAATGTGCACAAATGCCCACAGTCACTGGTCAGCATG
>NW_019091406.1:94692-142553 GCF_001949145.1 Acanthaster planci | reverse complement strand
TTGGTTTACCGCACAATTATGCACATGAAACAGTGAGGCACAGTTGTTGGGCAGCACAAAAGTGCAATCTGATATTCCTGTGAGGGACTGTTGGTGCAGTGCACAACATGACACAGCTGTGCTTCTTTGAGGTGTTCACCAAATGACCCAAAGAGTGACTTCAGCATAGGAGGGTTAAAACACAAAGACAAATACATTACGAATAACCCCCCCCCCCGCAAAAAAAAAAGAATTATTGAGCTAAAGCCACCAGAGCTACTGCAAAATTTGGGTGGTCATTTTTATCTGTAGCTCAAGCCCTTAAGACAGCCGTATTTCATCCATGTTCATTCCAAAGGCATCCACAAAGCAATGGAGGTTCTCAATCTCAAAGGGATTGACGAATTTTTTTTTCCCTGGAAGGTTCACCTTCGGGATCTGAGGACCCTGAAAGTAGAGCATCAGCTTGATCCACACTCGGGCACGCTGTCCGACTTTGACGTCCACGGAAACCAGCTGGTCACTTGTGGCTATGGCGAGAGGTAAACTCAAGGGTTATCTCTGAAAGTGTTTCTGTCCTGCAGATTCAGTTTGCCAGATCAAAGTTTGAATGCCATAATTTTTGGGGGGACATCTGACGCATTGCTCATCCAGATTTATTGCTCAAAGCCAACTTGCAGTATTTTAAAATGTTGTCGAGGATTGCTTGTGTCAGTACCCTCTCACATGAAGCTGAACAAAAAAATGTTTCAATTAAAAAGGAAAACAAAATTCTGACAGACTACACAAAACTACTCAACTTCACCTGTCTGACTTTCTCTTCTCTCGTTTTACCTCCCCTACCAGGAACGGAGGCTTGTCATTGGATCGTTTTCTGATGGTGTATGACCTTCGAACCATGCGACCTATGAACCCTCTTCACATTCCCATAGAGCCCTGGTACCTGCGCTACGTCCCAACTTACTCCAACAGGGTTGTCGTTGTCAGTCAGGTACATGCACGTTCTTTAACAGTTTTTTCCCCTAGGTCTTTGAGGGTTTTAATGCTCTTTTGGGAATACAGTTTGGCCCAATGGGGTAGCTTAGATGCTTTTGAAAAGCAATATCACAGGAATACTTGTCCGTATGCATACGTACTATGGGATTTGTTGAAGGAGCAGTTTTAACGCTGACATGTGGTTTGTTTTTTTTTGTGAGCAGACCGGTCAATTCCAGCTGCTTGACCCTGGTGGTCTGGTGACCCCTGAAGCCATGCTTCTTTACCAGGTCAACATCGCCGGTGACATGACCCTCGCTCTGGATGTCTCCAGCAACTACAAGGCCATCGGCTTTGGGGATTCGGGAGGTATGGTTTGCAGTGTTGTCAATTATTTCACAAATCTTCCCTTGAAGTAGTCCCAAGTATTCTGGTCACAACGTGACCCTCAAGCTGTTTGTGCATAGGCCCAGCTTTTTTTTTTTTTTACTTTATTACGAACATAGCATGAAATTTCACAGGGTTGGAGGATAGAAAAAAATTTCAAGAACTCGAAATTTTCATTCCATTCCAAATTCTATTGTTCCATTTGACTTATCTACATTCAGAAGAAAAATGTATTGAATTTAGTCCATTACTTCTTTTTTTTTTGTTGAAAACACAAAACATTGTTGGAATAACATAATGTCAATATTTTTCATTTAATTTTTAATCAAATTGCATTATTTGAAGTTTGTGGGTTCCTAATCCAACTAATAAATATTGGCCTAAATTGTAACAAGGACATCCCCTTGTTCATTGTTCATAGGAGAAGTACGTCTGACCATTCTTGCAATGACTAGTGAAAAGTACATGTGAAATTCTTGTCTATATCACTGATAGTTTGAGAAATATGCCCTTTTCTGTATCCATTCTACTATGGTGGAAGTGATCAGACTAGTTTAGGGAAAATGTGGCTTTCTATACCATTCATAGTGAGCAGCGACTCCTAACCCCATGAGGACTGTCTTCCAGTGACAATTTTTACTCATATTTGTTACAGACTTAATCTCTAGCAGTGCCTGCCTTACCTAGGCTCTTGGAGCTTCAAATTACATATTGATTCGAACCCTCACACGTGTTGTGTCATCAAATTTAAACCAGCTAAAAGTTTTCCCCTCAACAGGTTTTCAAATTCTGTCCTCTCTTTTCCAGGGTACGTACATCAGTGGACTGATTCAGAAGAGGTGACCTTTAATGCATTTCCAAGAGAGACAGAATTCGCTCATCCAGTACGTAACTGGAATGCTGCAGTTTTTTAAACAAAATCTTCTAATTTGGTAACGTTGCTCTGCATATTTGGGGAACATAACCTTATATCGCAGCTACTCATGGCCATGGAGAAGAATACTCACCCACAAATCTGTAACAATAACTACATCACTGTCTTACTAATCTATCAGCCATAAAACTGGAACTCAAACGGTCTGCCAACCTATCCTAATATGTTCCACTCTTTACAAGCAGTTACCATGGCTGTGTTTGATGCCGTCCAAAAACTCCACTTCCAGAATTTTGTCCAGGCCTCCCCTCCCCAGTGAGCAAAAGCCACCCACTCCGCCAGCTACCACCCCAAAGACATCAAAATTATCAAACAGCTTTTACTGCACGGTTTCTTCTATGAGGTGAAATGGTGTAAATTTGAGGCCGAGTTTCCTTTGATACACTTTAGAGAGCAGCCTGTTTATTTTTCCCCAAACTGTAGCCTGAGCACCACCCACCCATCTCCATCAGCAATGAGTTTGCCTCATACTCGTCCATCCCGATGCCCTTCAGCGAGGGGCCTCTTCTCTCCGACTGGCCCCAGGAGTACTGCCGTCCTGTGGTCAGGTAAAGAAAGGTCAACAAATGTCAGTGGGCTGAAAAGGTTTATGAATGTAGTCCTTTGGGATGAGACCGTCCGACTTAGCGCAGCTGCATGTGCTGCTGAGAAATGTCATACATTGTTGAACTTGAGACCAGTCATTTGGTGAATGCTTGACACTGGTTGTGGAGCTCTCAGTGAAGCTGAAGACAGACAAAGAGTTTGGAAATGGGCTTCAAAATTAAACCACACTGGCATGCAGATTTGGCGCGCGTGTTAAATACCATTTTGGCCGGTACATTGTTTACATGATTGCCAAAATGCAGCTCTTAATCAGTTTTGAAGTAATTTCCAAATTTGGGGGATTCAACCTCTTTGCTTGTGTAGAAAGGAAAATCACAGATTTGTACGATGTCATATCCACTTGCGTTTCAGTTTTAAACAACCACTGATGTTCCTACTGGATAATTGCTCTGTTAGTGCATGTGTCTGCAAGGCTGTCTACATTCAGTGATGTTGTTTCGGACAATCCACGAGTGTACTTACTGCATGCAAGCCCTGTCGCTGTTTTCCCATTTTAATTTGATGTAAGCAAGCCTTGCCCGTTACCCATGAATATTGCCTGCAGGCAAGCCCCACCCATTGACCCGGAGATCCTGCGCTCCATGAAGGTGGTGCAGTTCATCGGCTACGCCCCCAACCCGGGCACCAAGAAACGCAACCAGGTCATGTATAAGGAGGTCAAACCGGAGAAGCGAAAAGGCAAGGGCAACGTGCCCGAGTCGCCCCTCGGAAGAGGTCGGTCATTTCCAAATTTACAGTTTTTCAACTTGTCCATTGTTTTAGTCAAGTCTGTTACAAGTCCCCGAAAGGCATCCAGTCACAAAGTCAAATCGCAAGCTATTCAGTGGCACTTTGATTAAAGCATTTCTTTGTTATCATTTGCTACGTTAAAGTGATCTTGAGAAAGGACTAGTGAGGAACTTGTTTAAAGACCTGTGTGTCTAAAGCACTGCAGTTTTCCATGCCCCAGGCACACAACTAAAATTCCATTGTCTTCCATTGATTGCAATGAAGGGCTCAACTCAGACAGGCAGCTTTTGTTAGCTAGGTCCTTAGTGAAGATGTCTGCATTTGTAAGCAGGACATTGTAAACTGGAGTCTGGTCCAGTAAACCTGTCCAGTGTACCCTGTCACACCATTGTTTATTTGCATGTTGTTATATCATTTGGCCTCTCACGGCTCAATTTCTCTTGCGTTTTTATCATTTGATAAAGACGCTGATATGCATATGTACATGGTTCCCAAGTATTACCGCAAAGTGGAAATCAAATACTCTAAGCTGGGAGTGGACGACTTTGACTTCCGGCACTACAACCAGACTAACTTTGCCGGTCTGGAGCCACACATCCCCAATGCCTATTGCAACTGCATGTTACAGGTAGGTCACCCGTGTACAAGACAGGTACCCATTGCTACATAGTTCATCATATATACATTTGAAAGTCCCCAAGAGCTCACGCCTTGGATCACCTAACACTCAGAGAAAAAGTGTTGCTTACTTGTGCGTGCTGGGTTCAATTTTATAAAGCTACTAAGTAGAAAACTGTAGCAGAAGAGAGCCAGTTACAGGCAATCATATTGTGGCAGCTTGGCTGGTAACAGGGTTTCTGTGCTTATTAAATGAGTATTTAGCAGCTCATTGACTTCGGGTCCAAGCCAGCGGTCATAGGTATCCCTGTAAAAGCAGAGATCCTTCAATACAGTGTGTGGATTGATAAAGAGCTTTGGGAACATTCGAAAACTTAGATTCCTGGTAACGTTCTGTGAGAAATGTGTCACTCCTTCAACTGAAAACAACTGATCCCACTGAGAACAACGCAGGAGTTCAAGCTGCTTTGATAGAGGAACACTGGTCATTCATCAAAACACTTGCTCACATTCATCTGTTCTTGTTAAGCACACAGAGTGGAGTTTCCAAAAAGGCATTTCTAAAAGCTGGAGGAAATTTGAATTTCCAGCTTCTTTTATAGTCACTCCTCTTGACTCTACATTTTAATGCATTTCATCGAGCACTTGCCTCGTTCACAGTGTGACCTATTCTTTAAATGTTATCTTAATTGATGTACTAATCTGTTCTTGCACTCAGTTGCTGTACTTCATTGAGCCACTGCGCTGTGTATTGGAGAGCCACCTGTGTACCAAAGAGTTCTGCCTGGCTTGCGAGTTGGGACTGCTGTTCTACATGCTGGACCAGTCCAGAGGACAGACATGCCAGGTATGTCGATGTGTCGCATGCCTTGGGAGACAATAGTGTACATCTTGTCAGTCAGGGGAAAAAGGTATGGGCGTCTCAAATGAAAACCTTGGTCAACCTTAATTGTGCCTGATGCAGCAAGATTCTGTGTTAAGTTGCAATAGAGGCTTTGCCCGGTAGCCATCTTGCAGGGATGTTCTTTTATTCCACAGGAAAACTTCCTTTGTGCATACCCTGTGTAACAAAAGAACTGTCCTGTAAGATGGCTCCCACGCAAAGCCTCCATAGGGGTTTGAGCAATGCTGTTAGACCACAACCCGTCTGAATCGACCTGCTGCTTGTTTTGTTTGTATGTTTTACTGTGATAGCTGGAAAAATGTACATGTATATTAGACTAGAAATAAGTTTTGGTACGTAAATAGTAAAATGTTGCTGATAAAGTTGTAAGGCATTGGCTTTTCATGTCAAAGCAACATCTTGTTTGCAAAAAAAAGTGATATCTGAATGTCGCTGGAGTGATGTTGCGTAAAAAAGTTTATCAATTTGTATTTTTTGTTCCACTTGACTTTCAAGGCGAGCAACTTCCTGCGAGCCTTCCGTACCATCCCTGAGGCCTCGGCCCTGGGCCTGTTGCTAGGAGAAGCGGAGGAAGCAGCTGGCAAGGCCAACTATCCCCGTCTGATCCAGAGCTGGAACCGGTTTGTGCTTGCCCAGCTGGTACAGGTATATCCCTCCTGCCTAGCTGTGAGGCCAGTCCGTGACTGACAATGCTTGAGCCCAGTTTCATGTTTCATTTTACGACCAGAATGAATTATGTTTGATTGAAGGTATTGAGATTTGTATTTCCAAATCTCTTTTCAGTTACCTGCAATAATTTTTTTAACTGTATGGGGTACTATCTGGGGATTCCTTTAAGTCAGCTGTCTTTGACCTTCAACCTCAGGAAATATGACCCTCATGTGTCACACGCAGCTGTTTAGTCCATACACGCCACAGGGCTACTCCTTGCCAGTCAATATGCATACAGTATTGCCCATGAGGGCAGCAGTTTGAATGCATATTGTTATGTTACCACGTAACTGCTCTCTGTAGCAGTGGATATTTTTGGAAGGGACTATTCCGCGCATGAGTTGGACCCAGCTGTGGTCAATTGTTTCAATCTTTCCTGCACAGGACACTGCAGAATCGGAAACAGGAGGAGGAACAGACGCGGCCCAGCAGATGTTTGAGGCAGACGTTAAGACGGAAGTGAAATGCCGATGCAGCAAGGAAACTACAAGGTCATCCTCGAGCCTGTTGGTCACCCTCACATATCCAGAGTTCCTTCCACCAAGTAAGTCCTTTTTTCTTTCTCAGGGCAGAAGAGGTTGGGATGTTGGATATTACCTAGTTTGAGTGCATGTCGTTGCAGAGCAAATATTTACCAAGCCTTTAAAGGACAAAGTTTTCTAAGTGCAGATAAAGTTACTCTGTAAAACACAGATTACCATTGGAAACATTATATTAATAGATATATTGCATTAGACTTGTCTTGTAATAAGTTTTTGAAAGTTTTTTTTTGCCAACTGAAGTTCTCAGTTTGGTAGCCAGTGACATCAGGGTTCCGCGGGTATGAGAAAAGCTTGAAAAATTCTCAAAAATAAACTTCCCAGAAAGTTATGGAAAAGTTATGGCGAATGGGGAGAAGAATGGTGTCGTGGAATGGTGTTAGAAGAGGAAAAAAAGTCATGAAAAACTATGGAAATCAAGATCATGCAAAGATTATATTTGATGGGCCACTTTTGATGCAATAATGGAATAATGATAAATTCACAAGCTATATCATTGTTAGTCTATTTTAGCAGCTGTGGCAGACTCCCGGTTCAGAATGCCAAACAACTGTTCTCTGGAAAATGGCATTAAATATTATGTAATATTTCATAGTAAAGTCCTGGAATTTGGTTTTCAGATTTCTGTGGGAACCCTAGACATACATTTTTCCAAAGTATCATCCACTTTGGCTGTTTTTTTTCACAGCGGCCACAAGGCCTGCCAGAGCAGTGTCATTTGCCTCCGTCTTACAGAACAGCATGCTCCTCGATCAGACCATGCAGGCATGGTGCGACGACTGCAACAGGTACCAGCCCACGGTAAGCTGGACAGACAGCCATGCAGGCAGACAGACTAACATCCTATACAGCAAGCAAGGCCATCACGGCCAGGAGAATTCGTGACGCTGTCTGCTGCCAGTAGCCCATAAGAAGACAAGCATTTTCGTGACATTCTTTATAAATTTTGTCCGTTGCAATTAAAAAATACAGTGTGTAATGTAAGATGATTATAGTATAGCTAGCGTTGAAGTTTGTAGAAGTACACGCTGACTTCCCATTACATGGACATTTTAATGATGGTCATTCCACTCACACTGTGCTGCCATATTTCAGTAAAATAGCTACCCTTTCATCACTAAAGCTCCAATTTTTTGTTCTTGAACACACAAACCTGTTGTCTCAAACACAACCATATCCTGTAGTGATTTTCCCAGCATTGCACTTATTAAGAGGTTAGTCGTCAGAATTTTGTTTTTTGCACTCACATTTCTTTGCAGTCTCAAAAGCGAACCTACAAGCGCTTGCCTGATGTCTTATCTATCAACTGCCACTTGGAGTCCAACTCCGACATCATGTTCTGGAAGATACAAGAACAGGTAAAGAAATGTTAGCGGTGGATGTTTCTTGGACGATGAAGTGTTTGATGTGTGAGAGACAGGTGCAGGGACAGTTTCAGTGTCGGTTTGAGACTCTGAGCATTCATGTAGAGTGTGCTCATCACCAACTGCAGACAAGACTTGCTATGGACTCTGTAAATTAGTCTTTACCCACAGAAGACCCAGCTAATTGATCAAAACTTAGACTGATTGTTTTTGTCAGTCTGTATTGTTTTATTTAAGTTGTAAACCATAAGGGTTTTTCCACAAATGCCACTTCATCACCGTCGACTGCCTAAAGGCCAGTTCATAATTAAGGCAAATTCCAAAGGGAAGCAAATTTGATGTGACAGAACGTTGCCTGTAATTTCACTGGAGTGGAAATGTGGTCAGTTGTTACAAATTTGCTGTAGGAATAATTGATCTGACATTACAAAATCGTGTTTGATGATTGGTTTCGCATTTATTGGAGCTTGCTTATAAAATCCGCAAAAGTTTGGTACTCTTTGAAAACTGTATTGTTAAGTCATCGTTGGTGGTCCATACCTGAATGCTTAACCTCCATCTTTCCATGAACAGAATCTTACGAATATCAGCTGAAGGGACCTAAACCTGATTTCATGGCAGTTCTTAACAGTTTGCAGAAGTGTCGTGCTTACTGTAGCAGAAGATTTTGCTGACCATAATCACCATTACATGGTGGTGCTTGGTGTGGTCGTGCTTACAGTCGCGCCCATAGATATTTCCATTGTTTTGACACTATGTTTAAGCACATTTTGTCTACAAGGTAAGCATGCGTTTTGCTGTGCTTATGCTTACAGTCTGCGTGAAATCCATGGAGCCTCTGAAAGCATAAAATTGTGTGCTTAGCAGCAGTGTTGTATTCAAGTCCATCACAAGTCCCTATAAGTCCATCACAAGTCCCTTTAAGTCCATCACAAGTCCCTGTAAGTCCATCACAAGTCCGTCACAAGTCATTCAGTCGTAAGCCAATTCACAAGCTATTCAAATGAGCTGTGACAAAAGTATTCTTTTGTCATTGTTCACCCTGTTACTTATGACTGGCCTTGTGAAGGGACTTGTGAAAGGACTTGTGATGGACTCAAATACAACACCGCTTAACAGTGCCGTGAAAATGGGCCCTGAGATGACTGTTCCTGTTTGCATACCCTGTTTGTAGTTGGCTCATGCCAGGGAGGCCGAGGCTCACAAACAGCAGCTAGAAGCCAACCTGGCCAGCATCAAGATGTGCCGCTATGGCCAATCCTGCACCAGGCAAGGTTGCAAGTTCAGACACATGGATGAGAGAGATGCATCCAACCCGTAAGCAGCATTTCTCTTTTAGTACTTCAGACAACAGAGCTTGCTTTCCAACCTATTGTCCATCCTATCCGCTCCGACCGGAACAAAAGAGGGCGTATTTTTTTTTTTCACTCACCACATACGCGCGTCATAAGGCGTGCAAGTATATGCGTGTTTGACGTCGAGCACGCTGAGTGCACATAACTAATTTATTGTGGCATGCATGGTTTTTGCATATACACAGAACGCGTGCAAGAACCTGCAAGTAACCACCTGTCTTTCTTTTGCCAATTGGGGGTGTACTTCTACTCGGGGCGGATATCCAGAGATCCAGATATCTATGATCACAATTGGAGCAATTGAAATATGTATAAACATATGAAAATCACTCGTTTTTTAACCCACATTAGGATCCCAAAAGGCAAAAGGATTCATTGGCTTAAATTGAGAGCTTCATTTTGTCTTTCCCTTTGTCTGATCCCAGCCTCCTGCAGGAAGAGAATAAAGCATCCTGGCTGCCCCTGGGTCTCAGGATGCGACTGAATAAAGATGGAACCCTGGAGATACAAGAAGTCAGGGATGACGTAAGTAATGTATGTTCATACCTACCCTACACAACGTCATGTGTGTTGGGCTCCTGCGTTGAGCACATGCGGATGGGAAAAGTTCATTTTTTCACCTGTTTGCCTTTGAAAATGAACATTATGCTGGAATGGTGCGTGCAATTTTCATAAAATTGGTATCAAAATGACAAGACATCAACGGAAAAACTCCTGAAGGCTTGTTGCATTATGCAGTCTGATGTATAAGCTTGCCCTGGGCCCAGTAGGATCAACAAAGTTGATTGTCCAATCATCACCCCACAAATGCTAATGCAAGTATACATCTACGTGAACAGAATTTCATGAATGGATTTGCCAACCGTTGTATCTTCTAGGAGAAGGTCGACAGCTCCTCTGGCTTTGTCGACTATTACCTGCATGCCTCCATCGCTCATATCAAGGATGTACGGACAGCGGGCAATCTGGTGGCTCATGTACAGGTGGGCAAGACCTACCACAAACGCAAAGAGGTGAGATCTAGTCATTCCAATCAATCACGTAGAAGCCTTCATACTTTGCCATCCATTCAAGGTATAGGTATTTTTTGCTTTAAGTTCTGTATTTATCTACTCATTTCAAACTATTGAGATAAAAAATGAAATAGAAATGTTTCAAGCTTGGACAATTTCTCATTATATTTCTAGTTTTATTTGTGTCACATGTTTGTCTTCAAGCCAAACGTAGTTTCTACCTTAAAGATGAACAAAGAAATTGACTGGAGCAGGGTTTGAACCTGCGGCCTCCGGAATACCGTACCTGTGCTCTACCAACTGAGCTATCCAGCCCTATGTTGGTGGCTCTTCCCATTTATCAATATCTTTACCAATTCCCAGGTTGTATCGTGTACAGTTGGAGGTACAGTTTATTGTAGACTTGAGTTTATGTGTCTATGTATGTTAACACAATTCAAAATAATTGATATTTTGCAGGGAGTATCACACATGCAGTGGTACATATTCAATGACTTCAGCATTGAGTCCATCGAGAAGCATGAAGTGGTCCAATTCAACATGGAATGGAAGGTGCCATGCGTCCTGTTCTACATGAGAGAGGATATCAACAGTCACTACGACATAACAAGTAGGAAGGAAAAATGTTCTTGATCCAGGAGCATTGAATGAATTTGCTCCTTCTATCAAATGGGTTTTTTAGGACAAGAATACTGCTTCTATGGTGAACAGATTGTGGAACAGAATTAAGTACCCTCAGGCTTCTGGTATAATCAGGGTTGAAAGCTGTACGTTCTTGCGTGCAGCTTTTCCTCGGATCGACTAATTTCCTTGTTTTTCCATGTCACATTCATGCCATTGAACATTGAAAAACACTGCACAAAGTCTTGTACAGATTGGAATTTCCTCGTATTTTGTCAAACTCCAAGTTGCATGCCTGTCTGGAATTGACAACTTCATGATGTAATATAACCCTATATAATACAAGAATAAAGCTGTTGAGTATTGCGGTTACGTCATGGATAAATCTCTTTCTTGAGTATGTGTGGTTCTGAGAAGTACCAGGATCCGGCGCAGCATCCATTGTTGCCGCCTTCACTGTTCCCGCCTCACCGAGCTCATCCCTACATCTGGATCCCTCTCTACACCATATAAGCTCCACTCCCAGTCAGAACCCTGCAGCCTTCGAAACGTCGATTAATCCCCGATTCTTCTCAGAACCACACATACTCAAGAAAGAGATTTATCCATGGTGTGACCGCAATCATTTTACTCGTGTAGTTCTTTCCCCATGAAAACCTTCAAGTCTTAATAAAGCTATTAATTTGTATGACCAAGCTGTCAGAATTGAAATTCTGTACAACAGAATCTTAAAAGCGTGTTGCAGGAAACTACTTGCATGTTCTTTACCCAAGTGAAGTAAGGAGAAGTGTGGCTCCACAGTCTTGAACCCACAAAAGATTCTGCAAAATGAAACCATTTTGATTTTTATGGATGTGGGGTTATTGAAGTCAGCCGAGGACAGCAGTATGTTTAGCATGGAAAATATTTACTCAGCAAAAACAAGTTACCTGCCAAATTTTCATGCAATGCATATCCCTTACTGTTAGATTTCAACTAACACCCTGATCTGCTCTCGGAAAATGAGTCAGAAGTTGCCAAAGCCACTTTTGAGTTTTAGTTCGTATTAGAAAGAGCAACCTGGGCTCTTTGTTTTGATGTATCACTCAGTTTGTTCCCAAGGAAAGTGGACATCATGTAGAGGAAAATGTTGAAGATTCCTTTTGCTTACGTTGTGCAGGATTCTCTTGATGGCCTTTAACTTAGACCTTGCTCTGGTGACTTTGAGGGGGGTCACATAATTATCTGCTTCAAACACAGATTCGCTGGCCACCGTGTTTTACTTGGCAACCCGTTGAAATTTGGCCTAGATTCTTATGGCATGTTGTATGTACGCGTATTTGTATTTTGTCAGTCAACACGCCCATTGACCACACCGTTCTCCAGCCTGAGGCCTCGCTGTCCCAAGGTGTACTTAGTCACAGTACCTTCACTCCACTGGAGGTAGATGAGCTGCCAAAAGAGGGCGACATTGTGGGTATCGATGCTGAATTTGTCTCACTCAATCAGGTAATGAACAAAGAGCAGACCGTTTTTGCCAAACAAAAACTGCTTCGTGGCTATAAACAGTCACCCCCCTGTAGTTGTAAGTTACCAAAACTCCCAAATTCAACTTACTTACCATGGCTACACTTTGTACTTGGGCAAGTCACGAAAAGTTTTAGACAGTCAAAGCAATTAAATCCTGCCAAACTTAGGGGGTGGAACTCTAATCCGTGAAAAGCAGTCACAGCTTTCTGGCGAATGCATAGTTGCATAAGAAGGCTTAACCCCTTCGCTACAGATGACTGCTACTACAGCACATTTGTGTGAGCATGAGCGCATACCACACACCATGCAGCTTCTGGTTCAATGGGGCCTGCTGCTGGACAAAGTCCTCCATTCATGGCATGCCACAGCCCAGCAGTCACGGTCAAAATAATCCCGTCGTGAAGGGGTTAAGAGAGCATCTCACAATATGACAAGCTTTGAAACTGTACAGCTGGAATATGACTAACTCAAACTGAGCCCTGCATACTGTACTATCTATAAACAGTACACAACATTAATAGTGTCGTGAGAAATTCTTTTCGGGTCTATTTTTGTAGTTACCAGCCCTTTGGTCAGTTAGAGTCCCCCCGAAATCCATACACAGCAGTGTGCAACCCACACTCTGGGCACTTTCATGCCGGGATCGTTCCTCTACAATTCTCCACTCTGTAAGAAATCAGTATTACACTCTGTGTCTGAACTGCCAATGGCTGTCAAACCCCTCTGGGAGGGTTGTGGCTGTAAAAAATAGTGTTATCTCCATTTCCCTCGCTCTTTCTGCATGCATGAAACAGGAGGAGGCTGAGATTCGGAGTGACGGCACTCGATCCACCATCAAGCCCAGCCAGATGTCCGCAGCCAGGATCAGCGTCATCCGCGGACAGGGACCCCTGGCAGGCCAGCCATTCATTGATGACTACATATCCACACAGGAACAGGTCGGCAGCTTTTACTGGAAAGCCATCGATATACTCTTATCTGTATACCATTTTTGGCCTGAGAATTTTTATTTGAATCTCCTTATAAGATCATTCTAGACAGTGAGAGGCAGAATAACTCATTTAATTTACCCAAACCCACACTTAAATGCTAGATTTGCATATAAAAAGAACCAAACTGAGGCCATGTTTCTTGAAGTAAATTTCAACAGATTAAACATAAACAACTTCGCGCCGGTAGCATTTATCAATGTTGATGATGCTGGGATGATGCTTCTGTTTTCATATCTTACTGGACACTTACACCCACATGAAGGACTGTCTGGTTCTCCTCTAATCTGACAGACAACATCTACTGACTCTAAAGTATTTCAGCCGGCCTGCTGCCTTGTAAAAAGAGCCCAGATTTTGCAGTGTTATTTTCTTTTGTTCACGAAACTGGCATAGTGCGCTGCTGACCTTTTTTCAGTAGGGGCCAGATAGGCGTGCAGCGGTGCTGTGTGGCTCTGCGCTGCGGTGTTGGAGCACATTTCTCCCGGATGGTAATCCGCTCGCGCTGAATGCCCCAAACCGTGGTATACTGTTTGAAAACAAGGCTAGATTATCTCCACTATTGAGAGTGAACACATTTTGGTAAATCCCAGCAGCCTGGTCTTTTGTTATGAGTACATTCTTTTGTTTGAAGGCATTTGTCAGATTTTGGAGACCCCGGCCACGCGTATAAAGAATATGTGTTTGAAACCGGAATCCCCAGGGGCAAGTGGTTAAACAGCATCAGATTTTACCTGACCAAGGTGTGGGGCATCAATTTTGTCAAGATTTATCTCTCTCAGTTGGCCCTCTTGCCTTAACTCTCATCAGAGTGTGGTTTACGGATCTGAAATTCCGATTCTCGGTCCTGGAAGTGTCTTTCCTGCACCAGGCTGGGGCTGCATGCAAATCTATTGTCTAGAGCTAAGTCTAGCTCTTCACTCAATTAAAAGCATGCAGAGATATGGAAACAATAGAGGTGTAGGGTCCATTTTTTGGTGTCCCTGTCACGTCTGACATACGGTTTTGTCAGTTCAGAACACATTTTTTAATTTCCAAGAGTGATGAATTATTGCAAATTACCTGCCAAACAAATAGTAATAGTTTGAAATCACTTTCAGTGATATTTCCATGTCAAATAACAAAGGTCAGATGTAACAGGGACACAAAAACGCCACACTTTTGAACCCCTAATTTCTGGAATTACCCGTATGCCTTCCTGCAAGCTCACTCATTCTAGCATTGCCTTATAATTTTGCTTGTCTTCCTGCACACCCCTCCTCAGGTTGTGGATTACCTGACCAAGTTCTCGGGCATCAAGCCAGGGGATCTGGATGCCACTATCTCTTCCAAGCACCTGACCACGCTCAAGGCCACGTATCTCAAGCTGCGCTACCTGATTGACTGCAAGGTCAAGTTTGTTGGACACGGACTGCGTAAGGATTTCAGGGTCCTCAACCTCTTGGTGAGCAAATCAACTCCACTCCCCTGTCAAACGTCTGAATTGGTTTTGAGTGTCAGAAAGTAAATTGATTTTGAGTGAGCATCTTAATTCTTGTAATGTCCTGTAACTACTAAATATTTTGAAGACGATGCACGATGTTTTACAGTAATTTGAACAAGTCGTTACCAACTTTTTCTAACTAAAACAGCTGTTACTTTTTAAAGTTTACATGCTCTTTAATAAACCTTTCTATAGGGAACGCCCAGTTTCAGTAGACTTTTTTCAGTGGAAACTGGTCAAATTGCAAATTAGAAGAGCTTTTTGGCTCAAAGGAATTTTTTCAAAGCAGTTGTGGCATTCTCGTTACTAGTAACCTACCACTCAGCCACAAGTCATGCACAACAAAGTTGTGAACGACTTTACAAGCAATAGCACACAGTCGCCGCTATTGGTCAGCATTTGTATGTTTTAGGAATGCATATGATGAGACTGGTATCTCAAAAGTAAAGGGCACCGTGTTTCCTTCACAGAGCCGTATATCGTTTCCATTGTATCGCTAAAAAGCACAGTTGATCATGGAGCCCACAGCCTGATTATGACGTGGCCAGAATCGTAATCTTGTTCTTCTTATCTTGACACTGCACAGGTTCCACACAAGCAGATCATAGACACTGCTGCCCTCTTCAACCTCCCCAAACAGCGGATACTGTCCCTGCGCTTCCTGGCCTGGTTCTTCCTTGGTAAAACACAGACTTGTTTTGTTTTTTTTGTGGTGGGGGCTCTAATTCAGTGGCCATGATTACCATAATGGTACCATGTTTGTGGGCAGGTGCATGTTGCATGCCTCTTCAAACAGTAGCGTAAGTCTATAATAGCCAAGGCTTTAAGAAAAGCAGCCTGGTATTGTCGATCCGAAGGTGGTGGCTGATGCCCAACTACCTCCAATGTAAAATGCAGGGAGGTAGATATGTGTACATAAGCTAAAAATGAGAAACTAGTATGCTTTTCTTCCCAAGAAATTTGATTACTTCTCCACCAATTTCAGAGCATCTGAGGGTGAATACAAAAGGGTAAATAAGAACACGCTTGTGTTGTAATCACTTCTATCACAACTCTTTTCTGTCCTGCGTGCCCCAGGCATGAACATCCAGTCAGAGACCCATGATAGTATTGAGGATGCTCGGACCGCCCTACAGCTCTACCGCAAATACCTGGAGCTGACGGAGGAGGAGGAATGGCAGAAAGAGCTGAAGCGACTCTACAGCGAGGGACGCAGCCTGCAGTGGAAAGTCCCCGGAACTACTTGAGGGGGCGGACTGCAGCCACAGTATTCCTACGCCCCTTCAAGAGAGGGCTCATTCTTCCGGGACTTTTTGGGGGATGTCGGCTAAACTTCAGCCGAGTCATTGGGATTCTATGACAGAGTGCCATTAGCCGTGTGTCCCTGTGAGCCACTTTCTAACCTTGCATTGGACGTGCTGAAAACGCTATGCCGCAGTTTGCATGTGATACCAAGATGACGTTTCCTCCACATGTACATACAAACTCATACAGGAGAAACCAACAGGAAATACAGAGCGAATCCACCAACTTCAACTTGTCATGTCCATCACAAGATAAACTGCCGACGTTATTGTGTATTGCAAATTGATGTAAAGCGTTTTGCAATTTTTCAAGCTGTTGAATTTTTCTTGACATTTCTCAAGCCAGCAGTATTTGCGCCACCAGCGGTAACGGCTGTATTTTGAATTGCCTCTCTGTTGTGTTCTATCATAAGAAGAGAACGGTATTTAATACAAGTCAAACACTTGTCGGCCCACTGAAATTGTCAAAATCATATTTCATTTAAAGTTTTTTAAAAGCTGTAAATAAAAAGCTTTAAGATGACCAAATGAATTTGAAACAGTAGAAATATGTTTTCCTAGTCGCTGCTTCCATCATGTCATTTTCTGTCTAGTACTAGGGATATCCCAGGTAAGATTGAGCTCTCAGATCAAACATCTAGGATATCTCACGGAGTGAATGTGTGCTTACATGTATATAGAAACTTGAGCCCCATCGGTATTTGGTACTCAAAGGGTTTGTGTGACTCCTTAATGGACTAAATGGTCATTAAAGTTATACATCCATGTGACATTGATGTCTGATGTGAAATGTGTTCGCAGCGGTTCAGCTGTCTGAATTCCTGACACAATAAATTGGAACATTTTTTGTTACCTAAAGTGTAATGGTCTTAATACAATACACATATAAGAAAAGCACAAACCAATTCAAACCAGGAGGAAGGAATAGATGACTATGTGGTATACTATACCGTGAAACCACGCTACCCAGGGGATTTACTTAAGAAGAGGAAGCATGCTGAACAGGTGTAACGAAGTTGTTATCATAACAATAGTATTGTTCGCCAAAGGTATGTCAGGCGAGGTATATGACTGAGTTCGTACCACTCACGCTTTTCGCACACCAATGCTAGGACGTACTAAATACATTTGTACCAGCCGACATGTCTGATGTGTTCCTTCCTCCATGGTCTGACGAAGACTACCCAAACACTGCGAGCAAACAGGCTTCAACCCGCCGGGACAACCCACGCCATCGTTCTCCGAACTGCTTGACTCCTTCAACATTTATTTCGATGATAAGTTGTTGAATTTCAAGAAAGAAGTCGCCGAACAAACCTCTTCGGATGAGCAGAAACAGCCCAAACCGGCCGTACCGACATTTAAATTCATAGGCAAAAAAAGCAGTGGGAATTTAATAGTCAAATAGCCGAAAAGGTAGAGAAAGCACAAGCACTTCTCTCTAAAGAGAAATACGAAGAGACTAAGCTAGCCCTTGATCCTATTATTAAGGATATCAAGAAAAGAAATAAGCTGCCGAGCGAAGCCGGTTGGGGCACATTGGAAGAATACGAGTCGGGTGCACTAGCCTCGGACAGCGACGATGATATCAAGATTCGGTCAGCTCAGGCAAGAGCCTTGCCAAAACGCCAGGCAATCACATGGCCACATCAAGCTACTCCTACTGATGATGTTCAACTTGACAGAAGACATTCTAGTCAAACCTATCCAGCCACGACAGACACGTGCTTCAGCTGCGGACATCCCGGGCACTGGAGGCGCTCGATCGTACCCAGTCAGGCGGGCAGTTGCGGGATCGTCAGGCCCTCCCCAGTCAAGTCCCCGTAAGCACTGAGCCCACGACAGAACAAGATGTAACGACAGGTTAGTCATGTTAAAATTCATATGCATGGTGCTTGGTTATAAAACGGAGGGGGAGGGGGCTTTTATGTGATTTATTCGCAGCTGGCGATGTACCGAGTAAATTCTATGCATAAGAATCCGTCGACGACTTTGTCCCGAATCGATCATCTCATACGATTTGAAGAACAGTCTCTATGAATATGAGGAAGGACTGTGGGCCAATTGTTAAAGGCCGGCTAAAAGCAGCCATTGAATTTTGGAAGAAAATTGATTATAACGAATATGTGCGGAGTATCATAGATAACGTTACAAACTACCATTAGTTAGCACACCCCCAAAGTCATGCTAAAAATATCAAGTCAGCATTCAGAATTTGTTTCTACAGCTGTGAAAGATTTACTTTTCAAAGGCATGGTCATTCAAATAGATTAGCAATAAGTTTGACGATTGCAAGACGGCACTAACATATTTAGCAGTGAGAGATTATATGTTCTCTTTCGACTTTCAATCGGGATATCACCATATAGATATTTTTGAGCCTCGTCAAGCATTTATTGGATTTTCTTGGACAACCAGCAATTCCACTCAATTCTATGTTTTTACTGTTCTTCCATTCGGTTTGTCATCAGCACCCTACGTTTCCACCAAGTGCCTTCGTCCACCTGTAAAGCACTCTGATCGCGAGGAATTTTCATTGTTCTCTATCTAGGCGACGGTCGGTGTAGATAACCTGATGCAAGTTCTGCAAATGATGTAGAAGTAACAGTCAAATCGGCGACCTGATAAATGCCGGGCTCGCCCCGAACGTTGCCGAGAAAAATCCCATTGGTCTCCAACACAGAACTTGAAATGATTAGGTATTGCGTGGGATAGTGCAGCCGGAACAATTACCATTACCGAAAGGCTCATCCAAGACACTGTGCAAACAGTAAACATCATTATTGATTCACTTCCGACCACTTCCGCTGGCTTCCGTTACTGGCAAGATCATTTCCTGCATGCCCGTTGTTGGTTCTATAGCAAGGCTTATGACCAGGTTTCTCCACCACGAAATTCATAATAGAAGTTGGGATCGCAACTTTAAAATTTCTTGTGGTAGTTCAGCAATGCAAACAAATTTGTTTGAAGTCTAACCTTTCGTCCTATAGGCCTAATAAACGTTGTCTCCCAACGTACACCATTCCACAAGTCATAATTTACAGTGATGCAAGTAGAACAGGATGCGGTGCCTTTATTCAAGGCCTGACATTATTAATTTCAGGTCCTGGTCTGAAAATGAACCCCTCGAAAGTTAAACGTGGCGGGAATTGCAGGCTATCTCCAGGGCCATTTCAGCATTTCACTCTAGCGTGGCTGGTAGGCATTTGAAGGTTTTCACAGACAACCAAGCAGTTGTTTCTATTCTGTGAGCAGAAATCACATACGATAAGCGTCAATATATTAAGTTCTGTTGTGATAACGGTATAACCTTAGTTCCACAGTGGATTCTCAGAAGATTCGCTGAAGATACAATAGAGTGATCGACTATGACGATTGGGGCATTTCCCGTATCTCTCTGAGTTTGTTGATTCAGTTTTTGGTGAACAAGAAGTTGGGATAATTCAACTCCAAATACTGGTGTCCAGGTACATCCAGAGTAGACGTTTTCTCTGCCCACTGGGATAGAGAAAACAATTGTCTAGTTCATGTACCACCCATCTCCCTGGTTCCTGTTTTCCACCTCAATGCATTTGCCTCAGTGCGTACTCTCATTGTACCTCATTGGTCTTCGGCCGCCATCTGGCCATAGCTATTTTCAGATGTAAGCCCATTCCGTTCCTTGGTAGAAAGAATACATCGAGATCGATAATTCGCAAGGTGCGCTTATTCATGGTCGAAATTCGAACATCTTTTTTGGTACGGAATATTTTAACAGTCCAGTCTTGGCCATACCTTTGAACGTCTCAAGGCAATAAGGAATAAGGCGAACTCCTTACTGAAAGAGTTGTTCCTGAGAGGAACAGAAGTTGTTTCTGGATTGGAGAGAGAGAGAGAAGCAGAATACAGTATTTGGGTTGATTCTTCCTTGAGGAAGAGGGAAGCGTGTGAACAAAAAAAAAACGTTTTAATTTCTTCTCTTTTTGCAACAGGATCTTAACCTAAACAAGAAACCAAGTTCTTCCAAAAGGAAACCTTGGCTTAAGTTCTACAAGCCTCCAGAGCAGTTTCCACTTCTACCAAATATAACATAATACACAGCCTTCGAACAGTTTTCTTGGTGGGCATTGACAAAAACGTTTGTCCTCTCCCCGCCTCCTCTCTTCACATAGCAGATTATTTCATACGTCTCTTCCAAAACGGTTGTAGGTTTTCAAGTACAGAATCAGCTTTTTATGACCTGAAATAGATTCATGACATCAATGAATTGCATAAGGCATGTAACTCACGGTTTCTCCAAACCAGTCGTCAAGAAATCCCCTATAACCCCTAGTATGCTTCAGAAAATCTGTTTCATGTACGGCAAATCCACGGCTACACTTACGGACCTTAGAGCCGGGACTATGTGCCTTCTAGACTTTGCCGGATTCAATTCAGCGAATTGGTAGCACTAAGAAGATGTGACATTAAAGTGCACGACCAATTTTTGAATACATTTGTGGAAAAAAGCAAGACGGACACTTACACACAAGGTGACTGGGTAAGGTAGTTGCTTCCACTGACAATCTTACTTGCCCTGTTTCCATGCTTGAGTTATTTATGCAAAGCAAGTTTACTTGAAGAAAATTCGCAACAGTTTATTTTCTGCGCTGTAGCATACTTCAAGAAAGAAAATTCTAAAACTGTGAAATCTAAACAACTTTCATACACTAGGTCCAGAGCAATTTTAAAGGACGTCATTAAGAATATAGGCAAAGATCCCAAGAAGTTTTCATTACACAGTCTTAGATCAGGTGGGGCTAATTGAGGTGCACAGTGCTTAATATACTGTTAAAAACATGGACGCTGGTCCTCTGAAACCGCCAAGGATGATTATTTAGAAGATGCAGATGTTTCAAAAATGTCGGTGTCATTTCATTGGGGGTATAGGTGGAGGTATGGTGAGCGTTTTGCCGTTGTTTTTGAAATTGTGTTAATAACCCAGAACTTAAAAACGTGTATGTAAATCCAGCAGATTTTAATGAAAACTGAATATTTCAGTATTCCTCTAAAATTGATTTCAAATTAACGCAATGGCCCCATAAAGACATTCAGGGTTGTAACTTGGACCGGAGTTATCATTTCATATCGAAACCCAATATCCAGATATCTGTTCTTCTGACTTGCATTGTCCGTTCTTTAATCCCCAGGAGGTAGGAACAAGGTTCTGTGCTGTTGTGATAAAGCGGAATTCCTAGGTTATAAGGTTCTGTTTACTCAATGTTTTATATTTCAGGTGCGCAGGCGCGTAAGTAAACAATTTATTCGCGTTTAGCGAATAAGTCAAGAGAATACAAGTAGGACTGTCATACATGAATATGTATGCTCTTCAGTTGTGCATACATCAATTGTATAATTTGAATTTGACAGTGGAAAGTGGAAAGACTGTTTTTCTTTCTGCATTTTCAAGAAAAGAGGTTTGCCTTTTAAATGTAGTGAATTTTTATCAAGACTGGAAACTGCCTCTCAATCTTGTGACAGCATTGGCAATCAGTCTCCATCTAATTTCAAATCTGTACAATGGTTTAGCCGTGCCATTTTAGAACTAAATTTCTTAAAAAGTTTACGCCGTCAACATCTGACATTGTTACAACATACGGTTCTTCACCCTAAAGCAAGCACTCAATGAACAACCGTCTACAATTTGCATGCAATCATGAATTTATTCAAACTCTCTGTTAAGTCGAAATCATTCAGTGGAGTTAACACTGGAATGTAAGCAATGTGAACTTATTGACTCTGGACAACAATAAAATTATACCATCTGATGACTGTTCTAGGTACCATATATAAACCTTTTGAATAATTATGTGCATTCAAATATACATGTATATGAACATCTCATCAAAATTGCTGATCACAAAATATATAAAAAATGTAAGACATGCTGTGTATATGTATGAACAGGACTGACTTGTCATTTCCGCAAAGGTGCTGAGCAAATTGGGTAGAAATAGCACATTTTTCTCACAAAACGTGTCTGTTTCTGTACACTCCCAGACAAATCTGCCAACAATTAGAAGCCATTATACGACAGTAGCACTATGCTCGCGCACAAGGAGTACCTACATGCACTTGGAATATTTCTTTGACCAATGAGCTGTGTGATAATAAAACTGCGCGGGCTACACTTTCAGAACGTGTGCGCGAGTGCCGTGCCGTGGCGGTATCGTGAAATCCAATCAAGTCCAAAGAAAAAGGTCACAATGATTTAAATAATGCTTACATGGAGACACGCATACAACAGATTACACAACGAAATTTCCAAGACTACATAAAATATCCACGCATATACTTATTTTTGTCTGGAAGGAAAACAGGAAGTGTAACTTTCGCACTATAAAACACACATTACATGTAATTACCTCTGAATACATCACATTTCATGTCACTACATAATATTGGCACTTTGCCCTAATTGCAAACATCAAAATAAATATAAGATACAGGCAGCACGAACATACAATGTGTCACAAAACTTACCTTTGGTGGGTATAAATTTCATGAGTAATATTTAAAATGCAATTTGAAAAAAAAAATCTGAGCAGTGGTAAAAGTCTTGCAGCACATTGGTTGATAATACAATTTAAACAAATTAAACTAGAGAATATCAGATAGAACCATTCAATTACTTCAACACAATGTTCTTGACCACAAAAACTTAGACAATACCCTGTACTGCACCTACAAACCTCTTATTCAGCAAATACATGTAATTCTGGCCATGGCTTTTCTACTTTGTACACAGCCCACATGCCTCTGGCCTCAATACATATGCATCTCATTAAACCTCTCCTGTAGGACAAAGTTTGAGACACTACATATACATTCTGGCAGAATAAGATATAGTTTTCTGGCAATGGTATGAATTGAGAAGACCTGAACAAGGTTGCACAGCAACAAGAACAAAATGAGATTAGTTTTTTTCCTTTGGTCCTCTACATCCAACTTAAACATGACATTTTACATGCAATGGCTTGCATGCACTTCATAAGCTTTGGTGATACTATGGAGTTCACAGGATCAATACTCTGCTCTTCAAAAACCAATTACTGCTAAGAACCAATATCACCTCAATTAGTGCTAAAACTGCACTTTATTGAGTACTTATCAATTGCAAACTGTATCAAGAGGATCCGCCTGAGAATCAACACATCAGCCTCTGAAAGCTTGGAATACAGTGACTATTGCAGTGTATTTGTTGCTTATTTAATATGTTCAAGTCTGGGACAGACTGTTTTAACAACGAACCAACAAGGAGCACCCAATGCTCCAATTGTGAAAATATAAAGTTTTGAGTTGTTTGCGCAATGGAACAAAGCCCAAGTCTTCACATGCATGTGCAGATTCTCCAATGCACGTTGGAGAATGCTGCAGGTTTCTGGAAACTCCTTAAATAAAGAATACTGAAAATTGTGATATGGATTTAATGGATACTCACTTCAGTGTCAAAACAAGCTTCCGTAATACTGGCACACTGTGACTCCACAATGAGAAGTCCTTTGTGGTGGAAGAAGTATTTAGTAGAGATGATTGAGGCAAACTATCCTGCTCAGGGCTAAACTTGCTATGTGGAGACTCGATCATATGAATAAACTAACTTTTAAAATTGTGTAGCAATACGATTCTGAAAACACTTGCCAATTGTCAAATATACAATCAATCAGCAATAATGGAAGCTGCTCCCTGTGGCTATGCCAACCATACCTTCATTAGAAGACATATAACAAAGTCAGAAGACTGGAAATCTAAGCAGACAGTCAAACCACTTAAAACCTTCCTGTTACGGATAACAATGAATATTTGCTGGCAGTAAAACATGGCAGGAAATTGTGCCTACTGTCTCACAGGTATTATCGGTAATTAAAACTGGTATCAACCAGTTTGTCAGAATCAACTTTGTAACTGACATTTATGCAACCTACTCACATTTAGTCTCAGTATAGTACATGCTGCCTAACTATAGTACCCTGGTTCAACCATTTATGTACAGTACGTATTCAGGCCATATATTATTATAAATTTAAAACACTTCAGCCATTCTCTATAAACCATAAAGTTAAACAATTTGCCACAAACGGATGATTACATGTTTTCTAACGCAACACAACTTTTCAACAGTGAACATTTAATTCAAAAATATTTCCACCATATCAATAATCATGCACTAGCCATGCTATCGTGGAAAGAATAACAAACATGTACATGTACTTTAGGTGGTAAAATTGTGACTTAAAATTATTGGTATTCCAAACAGAAGCAAATAGTAAAAATTGGACGGCAAAGATAAGTACAAATGCTGGCAAAATCTTTTTCGAGTCCAATTGTTGGCACTAAGCACATTTTTACACATCAAGCAATATACAACATTTATTACAGCATCTCCATCAATACACGTTATTGTGTTGCACGATCTGTCGATCCTATATGAAATCTTCAACCTTACTTACCCTTCACATAATAACCTTCTGCAGCTGGGACTCAGACAGAAAACGGGATCACCTGACGACAGCAGCACCAACAGATTTCACAGATGATCGAACGATAAAACAGTGCAATCTCACAATTGCACAGATCTGCCAATCACGTCTAACACAAACACGTATATTTAAAATCCATCAATGCACTGGTCCCCTCGTAAAACTGCATCTTATCCCATTAACATTTCGATCTGAGTTGTAACTACGTTCTGCTCCTTGCTGGAGGAAAATAAAGACTTTCTACCTAGTCACAAAATGGTTACATCCTGCTAAAGTGATTTCCAAAGAAAACCTTCATAATTTTATACACCTGTTTTTTTTAGGTTCTACCATCAACCTTTCGTTAAACCGTGTAAAATAGTACCATGAGTATAGAAATATCTCTTTAATACTGTAGATTCAGTAAATTTACAATTACATATCGAACAAGAGCATCCCCTACGTCTAAAGCTACTCAGAAAAAAGTCTTGCAGTGTACAAGTGAGGATTGGTAAACAAGGTGAGAAATATATTTCAGTATAGCAATACTTTGTGTGCTATCAGTGCATGAGCTATTTCAATTTGATAACACAGAGTTGAACTACTAATGCAAGTAATTATGATTTGCAATGAGCACTGTCATACAACAGGAAAAAAAATCTTATTCTGACACTCACTCAGAAATTATAACCTTTAGTATACATCTGAAACTTTTGACAGCTTTTCCAAGAAAGTTGATTTTTAAATTCCAGCAAAGACCCCTCCAAAAGAGAACAAACCAGAACTTACAAAATTCTCCCATCGGCCAACTGACAATCAAGTTAACTCTTTGGTCAAGTCAAACAGTAATCATCAACGTCACAACACACTTTGGAAAATACCAAATTGTGGTACAAAATTCCTCCCATTACAACAACTACTACTACTAGTTAAGAGGATTAATTGGAAGTGTCAAATTAAACCACACTGTTACTCCACACTTTATATATAAGGTTACCACAGGACCATTTTTTTGCATACTTAATACGGGCGATTTACAATAGTGTGCCACCAAGAGTTTGCAACGCTTTGGCCAATCATAACGTGCGAAATTTGTCAACCCTTTCCGAACACGCACTGGGTCGACAAATTTCATGCATTGTGACTGGCACACTACTGTGAAACGCCCGTATTGACTTATTGACAAAAAGGGCTTGCTTATTAAAACAAAATTGATCAATGTTAACCCTGTTTCCAAGTTACAAGTCAATGCATATATTTTTTTCAACTGACATAGACAGTCAACTCTTTTGTTTTGGATTTTTCTAATCTGCCCTCGAGCTGACACAATTTTTTTCGCACATAAACAAAACACAGACACACAGAAGGGATTTTTGTCCAGCGACCAAAATAAAATAAAAATAACTTGGCAGGAAAGAGCATTTTTGACTCAACATAAAATTTGATACTGATTAAATCTATGTGGCCAGTAGAAAATGACTTAAAATGTGACCAAACTTAAAATACACATAAGTAGATTTCAAATGTTCTTAAAAAATCTTGATTATGTCTTTATGATGTAAAATCCGTCATAAAGCTATCAACAGAGGGTTCGTACTTGAAACATAGCTCTGCTCAACATTTCTAAAAAACATGGATTTAAAAATCTTTGGTATGAAAAATGACAATCTTGATAATATGACACACACAAAAGGATTTGTAAGGGAGACTGTCAAAATGTCTTGGGTAGAAAGCTTGAGAGGTCTAGCATTCTACACAAGAAAATAGATTTTGTGATGGAATTTCTCAGTCCAAATCACAGGTGGGCTATGGAAATATATGCATCTGGTATTTCCAAGATGTTCTGAATAAGAACAGCATCCCGGATGTCCCGGAAGGATGACCCATTGCAACAATGGTTCTGTGTACTGAGAGGTTCCCAGTGCACCATATACATGTATTTGGAACTGTGAATGCCATAGGTTTGACACCTGGCATTCTGAATAAACACGGACCACTGCATTCAGGAAATAAACTCTTACTGGTATTTACAACTCCCAACAATGTGGTAAATATATTACAGACAGCACTTTGAAATAAAACTATGAATACACTCATGACATACATTGCAGTGACATAATAACACACACTTTGTGACATAAAATAAAATCTTTGTAAAGCCTCTTGGTAGATTGTGTTTAAAAACTTCTGTACATTTCAGGCAAAAAGCTGGATTCAGCTCAAATGCGCAGACACATAAAAAGACATGGAGTAGCTTTGCATGGATGCAGATATCAAAAAACCCTGTTTTATGCTTAATACTACCAGCTGATCAACTTACATTCCCAGGACGTGTAGTTTCAGCTACTTAGTGATGATTTAGGAAGCATACTCTTTCAGCCAAGACGGAAGGTTATCAGGCTGAAAAATCTGAAGTCAAACAGAAACAGTTCAGGCTTCATCAGTTGTTGAAAATGGGGCCAAACCCACCAACTTCGTAAGTGAACTCTGTTATTTACACAAGGCCTGAATACGTTCTCTTCATATGATTAGTGGGCCATGGACTGCTGAGAGAGATCTGAAGTAGTCTTTCTTCATAGATCGTTAATTCTTTTCCCAGTGCATGCCATCACAAGTTGACTCATGTGCATGGGGGGACAAACATGTACTGTAATTTTATATCATTTTTTATCTCAACGTTTTCTTGTCCTTGTTAAAATATGTGCGGAAATGTCAACTAATACTAATAGCATTAAGTTTACTTTTGTTTTCCTCAACCCATGATATGTTTTGTTTGTATAATTTGTTAGTGTACGTGTTTATGATTATTTCTCATAATGGCTCTCCATTCCTGTCTTGCTGTTGCTTTTAGCTTTACTGTAACTTGTTTTGCTTTCTGGTTCTATTGATTTTTTTCCATTTTGAGTCATTTCTCCGTTTCCTTTTTAATTTCATCCTGTACTGCTGTCCGGATCAAATAAATAATAAAAATAAAAACCTATCCTAGTTCTTGTATTAATAAGAATTCATCATTTGTACAACACTTCTTAGAAAGGTCTGTAATAAGCAGTGGCCAAAATTTGCTGGATGAAGTGAGAAAAGATTCAAAGCCTACTATTTTTGCTCTCTGGTGGGCTGGAACACAGCTAACGGTTAATTTGAGCACCCTAAAATTAACAGCGTTTCCACATCAGGTCCCAGCATTGCATTCCAAAAGAAAATATGATTAAGCTTTTCATTTTTAGAGGCATGTGGAGGGGACACTAAGGACAAGTTCCAGTGGAAGCTACAGTTCAACCACTAGTCAATTGCTTTTTGATAACGCCCATGGGCAGTAAAGTCACACTTGAGAGGCCCTAGTTTAACTATATAAAATCTCATCTTGGGCCACATTTTGCTACTGGCTGACACTTGCGTGACAATCATGATCCATGATATGTTATACAATATTTTTCATCTGAAAGGTTCCCTCTGTATTGTCAAACTGAAATCAGCTATTGATAACAAGTGGTGCGGCCATGCCCCAGGGCCAACCATCCATAGTTCTGGCAAAAATTGGATGAACTATGGTTAACTATAATTCTACTTGAACTTGGGAAGGTAACATAGAAACAAAAACCTTCCATCCAAACATCACCCTAGGCTTACCTAACTATTTGGCCTTCAGTTTCCACAGTGCCATGCCCACGACAAGTGCAGTCACACCTATCACCAGTGCCCCTTGCCAGTGCCTGACCACTGCACTGCCATATGGGGAAAGGGGTGGGTCCCCTGTAGAGGGGTAAGCTCCAAAGCCGTTACTACATGTAGTTGCACTAAAACTGTGATGGCTGCCGATCCCAGTGGTGCCATTACCCTGAGTGTCTGTGAAGAAACCGGGAGGAAAAAAAGGCTGAAATGGGCTCCTCTAGGGTTTTTAAATGCAACAGCTCCTGTTAGATGAGAGCAGGTCAGCAGCATTTCTCGGCACTACAAACCACTTACAGTGATCAGTGGAGGTGATTACTTGGCTAGGTTTCCAGACATCCTTTCTCTGTGCCCCTCTGGTCTTCATCTCCTTCAAGAAACCGTCCCAGTCTGGTTCTGTTCTCGGTAGGAGAATCTGCATGTGGTTCCAGAACCTGGGCAAGAAACGGTGCATAAGTTCCTGACATGTTTATTTGAAAAAATGCAACAAGGCTGAAAGAGGCAACGTCAACCCAATTGTGAGCTCTTTTTCAACCACACCAGAACATCTGCAGTACCGTCTCTTGTCTTACAGAAAGGCACAATTAAGCTACCTGATATGTAAAGAAATATCCCTCATTACAAAACTTAAGAATGTACACCAATGCATACATGATGCTCAATGCATACATGATGCTTCACCCATATGACCAAACTTAACCAAACTCACCCCATCAAGCACAACTGAAGGCCATCTTATCAATGCTTAACCAACCCATTCCTTTTGGTAGTTACCAACTGAACATAAACACAAGCCAAAGCAGACCTAAACCCAACCCAAATTTGCAAGACCAAACTTAGCTGACACAAACTCTAACCATCTTCAACCCATAACTTAATAATTACAAACCAAGCAATCAAAATGAAATGGAATCTATAACTCGCAACTCGGCTGAATCCAAAGTAACCCAGCCTAGTCCATCCTAGGCCTGCACAGCCCAAACCAACCAAACTCGACCAAATCCAAACCCAGTCACACCCAGTGCAGCCCAACTCAACCCAGCAGAGCCTAGCCCATCCCACTCAACTATGAACAAGACACCATCAACTGAGCCATAGCTACAAGTATAATACCATGCCATCCCACACACACTGTTAAATAATCACAAACTCACAAATAGTGAAATGTGTCTGGTTCTCGAGAGATGCGATTGCAGAACCCAATGTACAGGTTGTCCCAGAAGAGACCTTTTTTCACTGTTTCCCGGTGTACGCCAATGCGGTTCTTCATCTAGGATTCAAAATTAAAGGAAATGAAAATTGAAACTCAAGCCAAAATCTCCAACATTAATCCCTAACGAGCTGACCAATTACAGCATTCTCACTGCAATGCAACTCTTCAGGCCTTTCATCTCACTTTCTTTTCTCATCCAATTTTGCTCGTGATCATCTGATCCCCTTAAAATCTGCATGGACTGACAAAAAGCCTTATTTTGCTAACAACCCAAAACATCTCCATAACACTGGCAATAAGCCAATGTACTGAGAACATTGGACTTTGTTTGGCTACATATATGTTTGTACTTTCCTGTGGAGCAAGTAGGGGCCAACAGTCCATGTAGCATTGTAGGAAAGCACAAAAGCGTTATACGATGTCGGCAGTATATCAACACCAAATGTTTACTTATAACAGGAATTTTGGGCGCCACAAGCCAAACTCCCTACCTCCAGATAGTTGTGCGCGCGAGATGGTCGCTCTGTCGGGAATGTAGGTTCCTCTCCCAAGAAGTCCACCATGAAATCGTAGCCTCCAGGGATAGGCTCGAAATCATCCCCTCGCTCGATCATCTTTCCACAAAACACAACAAACCAAATTCAAACAATGGAACTGAGCTTTAATAACATCTTTAAAGGACAGAGTTGGCCAGCCTTTGATCATCAATTTGACATTTTCAGGTTTAAGATGTGCAACATCGAATCTTATTCTCTAATAGATACCTCAAGAATAGAGTCAGAACCACGAATAATGCTGAGTTTTGACGCATATTGTCCTTAGCACTTGCGTTCAATTGTAATAAAATGTATAGTTAGTCTTTAGCCATAGTGACTTATCCGGCCAGTGGTTATCAGCAGTATCCCTGGTAAGAATTTCCCCGGAATACTTCTGTTCTCCCTGGACGGGACGCTGGTATATCACAGGATACTCCCCAACTAATATCAGTTATTCATTTATACTCCTGGATGGACAGACAAGTAGGGGTGAAGTGGCTTGCTCAAAGCCAAAAACCTTTGGCCAGCAGTTGGATTCGAACCTCTGACCCTCTGATCACATGTCGAAACCCTAACTACTGTGCCACATTCCCCTAAAGGTCTACAACTGCTGTCACGTCATCACTTTCTGTAATGCTGCCTATTACACACTGTGGCAAATGTTAATGTCTGTGATGCAGTTAAATGTAGTAAACTGCTGGAACGCAAAGCTAAATGAGTCCAACCACTCTCAACAAACATTGCCAGCAAGTCAGTCGCCTAATTAAAGTTTGCTCAAAGCCCTTTCCTCACTAACAGTTTTTAGTTACGGCTTCCTTCTACTCCACATGGTTATGCTGCAGTGACCATAAATAGCTACAGCCTGTCTTATACTCAGCCTATTGCCACTCACTCTGATGACAAGGTTGTAGTTCTTAAAGCCTGTCCATCGGTAGTAGAATCGAGTCCATTCTGGGTAGGCAAAGATCTCGTCCTCTATATTCTTGTTGATGTCGTTGAGGTACTTCTCAAAATTCCAGCTGAAAAGAAAATTAACATATTTTGACGACCCCACTTCAACTTCAGACATTTGCTTTCACATTTAACAGCAATCTTGTGGTCAGACATTCGGTAACTTCAGTGCACTTCTGCATAGCATCGAATGAGGGAAAAGGAATTGTGCCTCTTGGTGTGTTAAAAGGCTGTGGTGAGGTCAGGCCGACTATGAGAATACTCGTAAATAAAGGCACTTCAAAAAGAAGAAATTTATGTTTATATTTAGTTTCTGCAAATGTTAAATTTGGTAAAGTGAAAAGACGGACGTGCCAATAAATTTATACAATAACTTGTTAGGTATTCAGACAATACCAACTTGTTTTTCAATATACAACACATTTAGATGCCTGTAGTTTTGTTCAAACACTTTTCTGATACCCACATGAAGCACAAATGCTCACACAATGGAACATGTGATTTTAGTCCAATGTACTGTGTAAATGAGAAAACATACCATCATTTGACTTACAAATATGAAACAGGTAGGATAAATATGTATGAGTAAGGATTCAAATCTAACATTTCAAGGGGGAACTGATCTTGCAATGATTTTAACAAGATCTTGATGAGGGAGAGTTGAATACTTCTGCACAGCTGTTTCATTTCAAACACCTTGTTCTTATTGCATAATGGATGGCTGTTCCCCATGGCATCCCTATCAAGAGCACTGCCTCAGAATGGTCTGTGCACAGAGTGGACCATTCCCGCTGATGGAAAAACATTTCAAAAGAACCCCAGAGTCCAGTGAGAATAGCTCCATGGTATGTGAACATTCAAAACTCTTGGGAGCCCCTTAACACTGTGGTGAGATTTCCATCATAAAAATGATATTTCTACACGCATCAGAAGTTGCATGTTCAATTCAACACACGTAGACATGTACCTTTGTACGTATTATTATGATCCACCAGACAATTTTTTCCCGAATATTTGAATCTGAATGTATGAATGAGTTTTGCAATGTCTCTGATATATGTGGACTACTCCATGCAAATGTGTCTCACACCTGTCTTTGTACTTCTTGGTGCCTGGAGGAGGATCCTGGACGTAGTCACTAAGAAAACAAAGAAATAGTGCATACTGTCAGTTATCGAGAAACTTTTTTCAATTTTTCCTTTCTCATATTGAGCTTAAATTACTTTTAAGTTGTATTTCTACATGTGTGAATATTTATGTAAGGTGACATATTACCTATGAAAGTAGAAGAACACGTACATGAACAATCAACATTAAAAATTGGGTCTAAATATCACAAAAATCCAAAATCTAAGGTGCTTGCGACGACCTTCAAATCTTGCCTCTGAGACTTGCCAAGAAATAAATGGACTACTGTGAAGACGCTACCATTTAGGCCTTGGTTCTTGACTTCTGAAGAAGGATTAAACACTTGTCACTATAAACACAAGTCAACACAGCTTAAAACCCTGGCCAGAAGAAAGTGTGAACATGGAAGAGCAAACAGGCTCCTGGAGCTCAGAAATCCATGGGTAAACAAAAGTTATTGATCCCATTTACTCTATACCCACTCTACTGTTTGTTTTGCCAACACACACAGTAACATCAAACAAATCAAATCACAGTGGACAAGACTCGATAAGCAGTTTCTATCCAGTTAATGACTGTGTCAACACTAGGTCTTGATGTCAAACTGGCTTAACCATGTACTAGTCAAAGTTTCCACAGCAACCTTAATTCAAAGTGTACACTGTGCTCTGTAGAACAATGTGGAAGGGGATTCCACTTTCAAACCTTTGCAATTAGCAGCAAATGGATGGTCCCACATTGTTGCGCATGCTAACCTCTTAAAGTGGTAAGGCATTAAATCATTTTAAAGGACACACACGGGTAATTGAGTTGGTACTCCTGATCAAAAATAGTCTTGAAAATTTCCCCAAAATTTGTTTGGGAAATCCCAAGTTCGCAATGTACACAGCCAACACGGTATAGGTAGCCACAAATTTGTGACACAAATTGAAAAGTGTCAATTCTACTTAATAATAAGGATAATAATGACAGTAAAATAGGCAAACACCCTCTGTTACATTAACATTATGGCAATTTACATTGACTCATCCGGCAAGGCAAAGATACAAGAAAATAAAAAATGACTAATAAATTAAATGAAAAATGTGTAGTTTGTGTATTAGTACCCTGCATAAGAACCATTTCACTGGGACAGTCTATTTGCAGGAAGAAGACCCTTAAATGATAAATATGCATTATCATAAGGGTCTCAAGAATGTCTCTTTAAATTATGGTACTGTCGGGAATTATTGCATCTGGTGCATATAAATTCACAGAGATATTATCATGGGTTAATCCATTAAAATGAGTTCTAGTAAATGAATTAATAAACTTAAAATATCATAGATGGGAAACCAAATGTCCGTGACAAAATTAGTCTCACTTTCACAGGGCGCAATTTAGCACATTTGGGTAGTAGCATGCATTGAATGAAACGGGTACCTATCTCCTTGTATGGCTTTTTGCAGGTCCAACATGGCCCCGGGTCTTGGACTCCAAGTCTTGATGTTAGGTGAGTACTTGTTGATAAGCCCATTGAGTGCATCGGGGTCGTTCTTAAGGTTTGTTGACTTTATGTAACTGTAGCAGACAAATGACAGCATTTGAAAAGACCAATGGCAATAAACATTGCTTCAACACCTTCCATCTGCAAATACAGTTTTTTTGTTAAACGATTACTTATCAGTTTCTTATTTGTGACCTATCTCAAGTCGCCACTGCCACTTTTGAGTTAAACTCCTTTAAAAAAAACATCTGCACAACAGAAATCAAACAGGAACTATCAAAGTTTTGAACCCATGAAGTGTCCGGGTTCATCAGGATGCCAAACGGATCAATAAACACACGACATCAACAAACCCAGTTTGTTCTCTTTAATGGAAATTAAAATGAAAAACTAATAAAAAAATGAATTCAAGGCTCCTTTTGTGGGATCCTGTGACATGTACCCTTAGAAATCTGACCGACACTTAAGCATGATGTTCCCTCAACCCAGAGTGAAAGGGATGTAGGGCTGAGTCAATTCGAATAATTCACCTGTAGAATATTTGACCTTCAATTCGATCGAATATCCAAATATTCGGCTGTACCGACCGGCAGATTGTTGATGAACAAAATCAGATGCAATAACACACACAATTGTACATTATAACCAATGTACATGTAATAGTTTCTCAAGCCTAGGAGTATCTCCAGCCACAATTTAGCAAAATTTAATAGAACAATTCTTCTTACCCTGTTGAAAATTTCTACTCCTTTTAAATTGTTTACTAAATAGTTAACTTTTTGAATTGTAAGATTTCTATCACTTTTCATTTGATCTGCTTGAAACAAGCCTCCATAGTGCAATTTTTCCCATTTAAAACAAAGAAACTTACCCTCTTCCTTTTCATGAAGGTTGCATTTAAATATTCAAATTCAGAAAATATCATTTGAATATTTGATAATCAATTGAATATTCAGATATTCAGCACAGCCCTAAAAAGGATGTTTGTAAAACAAATGATGACCATTTTCTAGGAACCAGAAAGAAAACCCCACAAAAACGGACTATTAGGAAACTCAGTAATTGAGCACACACTGACAAACTTAGCCCAAGTCAAACTTGATGGGTTTCAAACTAAGAAAATGGAACCGGAACTGAGAGACCAGAAAGGGCAACAACTGTGGCAGCTTGATTACTCCAAAACTGCGCAGGAGTCATTGCGGTAACTTACTGGTCAGAAGGGTGTGCCTCGACAAAGTAACCCGCAAAGGGGCAATAGACGATTGGCGAAACCTCTCGCACTAGCTGCATCTTATAGTACAACAACTTGCGTCTCTCACGCTTCACAAACTGTGCTTTCCATTCCTCTGAAAAAAACAAAATAAGCCAAAAGTCTGCCTCAGCAACTGCACTTTGCAAATGAGATTCTTGCCTGAAGAACAGATGAGCCCTGGACAAGTTAAGGGTGCAGTTCAACAACTGCACCATGTCAGTAGACCACACATGTACAGGTATGTGCAGAATTCTGTATCTCACAGGTTCATATCCTGTTGCTTCTGTAAAGTTATCTACAACTAAATAATTTCATGGTGAATTATGTGATATTTGTGGTGAAAGTTTTGATCTACCAATATTTAAAATTTACTGAGCAATATCCATGTTACCGATTTTTTTTGCGAGAAAGCATATTGTACACAGATTGTTCTGCTAACGGAATGAATGCAAGATTAATTCAAAACATAAAAATGTCATTAACATTGACAATTAATGCACTTACATGTATTTAGTCATGCATTCATTTTACTGCATAACCGTCAACTAGCCTGAATTTCCTCACCTGTGTACTTTCCTCCAGTAAATGTCATTGGGAAACCTGACGCCCCTCCGGCAAAGTCGCTCAGCATCAGGTCAACCCTCTTGGGGAGCCTGCCCCCATTGGGATTGGTACAATCCACTGTATTTAAAATTAGGTGACCTGTAATCCAACGACATTCAGTGTATTGAAATCTCAAATACTACAAAACACCACTTGATTTGGCTTACATTACTATCTTGGAATGTTTGGACACAGCACAATCATTAACATTTATCCCTGTAGTCTCCATGTGTTTTTTACAACCACGTAAATGCATACGTAGGCACGGTACATGCATCATGATGCTGTAGTCAAGACTATATTATATTGCCATGGAGAGACCAGGGGCAACAGGGTAAATAATGACAAATGCTTTTGCTGTAGTTCATCTGAATAGTTTGTGGGTTACACTCAGACTGGAGGTCTTGTGTTGGTCTTGTGATGGTCTTATGGGGCTCAGGATGGATCTGAAGACATCTTGACAACAGCACCAGCTTCAGCCGAAACGAATGCAATGACCATTGGATTGTTTTTTTTTTCTCACGATCATCAGGACAAATCAACATTTCTATGATGGTCAACTTCGTTTGCTGCCCTGACCTTTATAATCTACCAGCAGACAGGTGTCCATATCAGGATGCACTCCATCCATCATGATCATGAACCTCAGATCTCTGTTGATCTGCACAGAACAAGCATGTACAAAACAACACAGTTATCAATTTCCATCCTTTTTTTCCCAGAGGTTAGGTTGAGAGATGAGAAGAAAGCTATTAAACATCAAAGCAGAGAGGTTGTAATAAAAGCAGTAAAAGTACAGTGACTTTTTGGTGCTTTCAATGGCTAACAAGGCATGGATTCTTTCACAACAGATGCGATTTTGTGAATCTTGCACAAATCTGCAGCAAAACAACAGTTTAACCTGTTAGAAATCTGCACTTTGGGAGGTAAATAGTCCTGCAATTGAGAAGAATTCTGTAAAACCACATCCTTTCTTTAACATACAAAACATGTGACAACACAAACTTTTTGTGACCAACTGTATCAGGCTGTTACCTCGATCCATCTACCAAACTTCTCAACGTGGATGTTGTTCAGCGTAATTGCGCTCTGTTTTAACTTTACAAAGACCGGCATGGATGTGTCCCCAACGTAAATAGGAATGTCTGGGTTCTGTTCAGACAACAGCTCAAGAGTAGGATAACTACAAAGATCAGAGGAAAGAGATAATTACAAACAGGTTTTTAAAAAATGCAAAACAAAATTTAGATTCACAGGTAAACTGTACAAACCATGAGTGTATAATGTACCATGGAGAAAGGATCAACATGGCACAAACCATGAGTGTATAATGTACCATGGAGAAAGGATTAACACTGGCACATGCATACCAAACACTTGGCTTTGATCTCAACAGAATTTGGAAGAACTCTATAAAGGCTAATTTTAAGATCCAAAAAAACAGCATATGCGCACACTGTCTCTCATGTACATGTATGTATGAGGGACAGGACTGCACAGAACCAATTTTCAACTAAATGTGCACAAACACAAACATGAATCGGTGGTTTCATCTCAACAAAAATGGGTGTCCAACAGATATGAGATCCTAGAATCCACTAACAATTAACTTTTGCATATGTATGTACATGTATGCATCTCTCACTATAGGGCATGGCAGTTACTGTGCGACAGTCTTGTTCAAAACTTGGACAATTTTTTGTCTCTTTGAGAAAATCTTGCCATTCTTTTGCTTGGTGGCTTTACTGTACTTGTGAACTGAAGCCTACTAGTACATAGTGCAGGAGAATGAAATCAAAATTGCACCAAGTAAAAGGCACAACACACTCACTTTAAATGGTCCGAGTGAAGGTGACTTATGTAAATGAGGTCAGCTTTGGCTAGCCTGTCCAACCAATCAGATGGCGGCTCATGCATCAGCCACCAACCACGAGCAAAGGCAGGTCCCGTCAACCAAGGGTCAGTGAACATGGTGACACCTCCCAATTTCATCTCAATGCAGGCATGAGTGAAATATGTGATCTACAAAATACAAGTAACACCATCAAATGATGCTGTAAGCACACCCTGAAGAATATTCTACAAAACAGAATGTTCAACTGTGCATGCTAAAAACCTGGGGCCAATTTCATAGAGCTGCTTAAGCAACAAATTTGCTTAAGCGCAAAATGACCTTGCTTAAAAAGCAAAGGTTACCAGCTCAAAATCTATGTGATTGTCATGCTAACTAAAAGACGGGTAAATACCATTCCAAAATAATATACATCACGTGGAGTTTTAGCTGGTATCCTGCTTTGTCAAGTAAGGCTTTTTCATGCTTAAGCAAATTTTGTGCTTAAGCAGCTCTATGAAAATTGGCCCCTGAATTGACATTCTATCAAAAACTTCTTGAAGAATGATTTGACACATCTCTACCACCACCACAGCAACTGGAACAAGATAACGGTGCCCAGTATTCATAAATACATGTATAAGTCCTCAGGGCATAATACAGAGCCAAGCTGTGCCCTCCTTGGCCCAAACCACACTGGACTGTCAGCATACGTGTACAGTATCATACATGTATCTAATGTTTTGCTCCACTGGCCAAAATTAACAAATAAAAAAAAGTAGGAGAGTGAGTGATGTGCTCCCTGGAATAACTTCCAACGACACTGTACATGTACATGTACTCGCCCATATGAAAATGTACACACCGGTACATGTACATGTAAAAAAGTCATCCATGTAAGCCTCTATCTTGAATTCTGCAAAGCTGGCAAGGTTGAAAACTGCCTTGGTAACTTTACATCTACAGTGTACATGTATATGCTGCTGACAAGCAACAGTACCAGTGAAAAGAAAACAGCAAGGAAAGGCAAATAAACAGAATCAACTTGACAGCCCATTAGTGGCATACCACAAGGGCTGGATGGTGTATATTACTCAAACTACTGTAAGAGAAAAGCACATTCAGGCCATGGGAGTATCAGTGTGTTGAGACACAATATTGCACATGTCGCCGGGATCCTGTACAACATGAGTACAAAGTACATGCATGTATGCATTTTTAAGCAGTTCAGAAATAATGTTATTTGGGTGTATTGCTATGTTGACAGAGGTTTGCTTTAATATGGACGAAAATGATGTACATGTACCATGTGGATTTCCAGCAGGGGACAATATTTATTATCTAAAACTCTGGCATGAACAACCAAGTGAAACCACAGACTGAAAAATACATAAGTTTGACATATAGCCTATTTCACCTGATTTTCCTGCTACTAACATTACTCAAAAAGAGCTAATTTTAGACAGAGTTTCAATGCTTGGATTTAAATGGTTTCAAGCTACACATGTACAGGTATGTACAGAATCCGTCTATAAGTACACGGACATATTTCACAGCATTCACAACAGTTTGTAAATATTGGATCAAAGTATGCATGACCATGCACAGGAGCTTGAGTTATTGGTGTGGTGACCGATGTGTGAAGACTGTATTCTCTAGGGACTCATCTGAAGGTATTCAGAGTAATTGAAGAAAGTGACAAAGTGTGAAGGTAAAGTGAAATTGAAAGGTGTGACAGCATATGGTGGGTTTGTTGTTTATCATTAAATAACCCAAAACCTACAAAAAAGAATTCACAGGGTGGGTATACCGCTCTAAATACAATACGGTTGGTGGGAAATACATGTAGTGAAAACTAGTAACCGTTTTCCTGCAAAAACCATGATGTATTTGTTCAACCATACTGCATAAATATTCATCAGGAAGCTGTGGTATTTCATTGGTCCATCTTAGCAAGTTTGTGATTGTACGGTAATGGGACACACTGAACTGTTAATTTCAATTTAAGGAGACAGAATAGAATGGAAAATTAACATTGTGCCATTTAATAACTTTAACATTTGCACAAACACAGGATTTATTTTTGAAAGTTCTAAATCAAAATTTTCACTGCTTTAAATCGACCAAAGTGTGACACACTGTTGTAATACAGAGTAGCACGACTGTCCTCATGGTACGTACATAAAGCACACACACCACAGGTCAAAAGATCTTGCTGTGCTGGGACAACCCTAGAGCTGAGACCTAAGTGTGTGGTAGTTTCTCCCACTGACCATCTACTCATGGATGTGCAACCGCAAGCTGCCCCAGGGCAAACACATGTGCGAACTTGGTTCCATGCGTGTTACGGATTGTTATTACCCCCGCAGGCGCTCTCGACTTTCTCGAAAAAACTCGCGACCACATGACACACGTTGCAGCATGTACAGTGCAGCCGTGGTTATGCCGAGACGACGCGCCAACGAGGTGCTTAAATCTATTCATTTTGACGAATAAATCTTCTTCATTTATCGATTTCAAGAAAAACGAAGTTTTAATGAGGCAAAATTCCCCCAAATTTGTGGTACACTTTTCTCAGAAAGTAAAGGATGAAATATCTTGAGCAGCATATTTTTAGAAAGGGTGTACCCTGACTTAAAATATTACAACAAAACAAAGTGGTAGACAGGAATACATGTTTTATTATTAGAGAAAGTGTTACATAATCCAACTTAATTTCTGTTGTGATATTGTTTTGGCCGTAACACGCATTGAACTAGCTCTGAGCTTAAGTTGCACATCCCTGGGTAAATGGTCGGTGTTTCTCCCCAGTTTTGGTGTGTCATGCACACACATACAATGACACTGGGAAGGAGCAAAAACTATCACATGGTTGAGTTCCTGCAAAAGACTAATGAAACACTGCAGCTGCCCTCTGAATATTTATGAGGTACGGTAGTAAAAGCTAGAAAAGTGCAATAATACACATCTACCGGGTTCCACAAAAACCTTCAGAATACAGAGCCATACACAGTGTATGTGCATGTGCACTGAATTCCACCAATGTACAGTAGTATCCACGGAATTACAAACATGACAACTACAAGAATGTTGCATTGTAAACACTGATTACAGTGTTCACTTCAACTTGCAAGAAAGCTGTGGGAAATAATAACACTGCACATAAATTTGAGACTAGACTAAGTAATAACACTTTCCAACTGTGCTGAAGCTGATGGGAACCAGAACACTTAGCCAAAGTACTTGACCTGTACAGGTACAAGCATTTTCAACCAAGTAAACCAAGGTTTCAAGCTTTGCTGTCACTTGGATTCTATTCAGCAAGGTGTCTTTTGAATATCTAAATGAGATTAGGGTAAAAATATTCTCAATTTGCATCTTCTCATTGGTTTATTTCTGAGGCACAGACGGCCTGATTAGAATCAGGTTCCAGCTTCAAGCACGCATTTGTCACTTTTTGCACAACATTTAAATTACAATGGCTGTTGCTCTACAAAAAATAAAAGTCACATTCTTGAGTTGGAATATTCCAAAAGACAGTTCTGTGTTTTCAGCAAACTGTACCAAAGCTTTTCATAAAAGACCTGCTGGTTGCAAACTGTTGTAGAAAATACATAATATTTGTAACAAAATTTCATTTTAACCCTGGAATGCAAACTTACACTGTAATGCACCTGCCCATGCATTTAATGGGCTGTTGTTGGTACCGGTACATAAATGTACAGGCAAGTGCATTACACATGAAATAAAGCCACCTAATAAATCTGAAGAGGATCCAAATTCCAAGATCACCCTTTCATTATCATTCTGTACAAACTACAGTTTGCGCAATGTCATTTGATATCAAAATAGGGAATAACAGAAACTGACTTCAAACTATTTCCGTCTGCAGGATAATTTGCATTCATTACTTATGACTTTTGCAAATTAAAAATGTGTACTAAACTTACAAAATCACGGTAAATAGACAGGGACACAAAAATTTATAAAGAATGTGCATGTATACACATAATAAGTAATAAATTCACCGAAAGTTTAACACAGTCAAGCAGGCGCTACTTCTTGCCATAATTCATTGCATTGCATAAACCTTGGAATTAAGAAAAAAGGTAAACGTCCCAGCTGCATAAGATTTAGTGGGGTAGTTTTCAATTTGTAATGCCACACCAATACCCGAGAAGTAAAAAAACAAGTCATCTGATCTGAGAAAAAGTTCCATGTCTGATTGTCAGATCACACAGTACATGTGTACCATGATTTTTTTTCATAAACTGTCGGTAGGGTCAACTTAAAACTTACACATGACAACATCATAAATGATATTTATGCCAATTCAACTACAAAAAATGTCAACTCTGAAAGGAGGGTTTTACATAAAGTTTACCTTTTACATGTATGTACAAGGAAAGTTGGAAACCACAATCTCATTTGAGGCATAAAAAAAATACTATTAACAATTTGGATTTTAATTAACAAACAAAACTAGAATTGCACTGTCAGTAGTAAGGCCAATAAACCCTTCACCACCTAAATCCAGGGAACAATTTCGGTAAATATCAATTGCTCTGTTGCAAAGTAACACAAATTTTCAACAAAATCAAAGTCAAGTTTAATAAGTTGGTCATTTTGTTTTTGAAGGAAATCATGTGTATCAGTAAGTACATGTATAGAAACTGGTCAGAAACCAGACACGACTCTCTGGCTGAGGTTTTCATTTTCTGCATGATCAGCTTTAGAAAGGGGATTTCAAAATCCAGTGTGTGCATGCACCAGCGTTCTCTTAACGGGCTTCAGAAATGGAAACAGATATTCAGCACCGTTGATTCGTTGACAAAGAGGATATTCAGTGGTCAAACTGATAACCCTATAGACCACTCTCATTTTCCATACTTGTATGGGTGGCCAAAGTTTGCAGAAATATCACTTTTTGGTTATTTTTTTATTTTACCTCAAATTTGTTCAAACTGTACATCTGTCCCGTAAATTTTAAACAGAGTTGTATTTTCATTGTGTGTTATAGTACATGCAGTATTATCTGGTGTTCTGATAGCTGAAAGATTTTTAACACTGTGAATAATAGTTTTAATTTTGTACTGATGGCCAACCATAGTTAAGCAGCTACTTGTAGGAAAAACACAACTGTGACTTCAAACAACCGACCCTCTACATGTCTAATACAGAACGTGAAATTACGGTCAGACATCGGACAGTTTCCGATCACTTATCATGTTTGTCCAAACAAAATCAAAGATGCTCAGGCAAATTGTCAATAACATATCAATAATATATCAATAACAGCTCTTAAATATGGACACAATACACGTATGTGAGATTATGGCGTTCAATTTATCATTGGATTTGTGTTAGAATTACGTTCATTACGCCCAAGGCATTCATCAGGGTTGATTACTCATCACCGGCCCAAGTCACCCAGTGCTACCCGTGTATGAACACACATGTACTTTACTTGCACAGACATGGAACTCCCCCATAATTCTTTGCGCATCCTAAAACGGAGGTCATGCTGTCAACCAACGTTAAATTTTCTGTGGTAACCCATACATGACACATAACCTGGGCACCAGGCAATATGGACCAGTAGTGGTTGGCTGCGTTCGCGCGGTTCCTCCAGTTCAACCCGAGTGTGGTGCGTGCGCATTATATTTCTGTATGTGCGATGGGAGTATACCCTCATTGGCCCCCAGGTCTTACTCCTGCCGAACACGAGTAGCTCGCTTGAACGCAGCCCTTAGTCACGGCTCAAACGTGCTCCTCGAGTTAGACTGTTTCCCGGTCCCCGTACTCTGGACAAAAATAATAATGGGGTTGGGAACCCCAACTCTACCTTTTATATAATATGACATGTCAAAAGCTGGTAATGGCAGAACAAAATTGATTGTGTTATGACATTTTGTCTGAGCACTTTTGGGGTCTAAATTTCACACTTTTCAATATTAAGGTGAACAGGTGTTTTGTTTCTATAGGCTCAAAAAGCATTTTCTGATACAGTAAATGTAGGTCAACTACACTGTGCAATGCGAATGAGGGAGTTTGGTCTGGCCAAATATACTGAAACAGGTGAACTTTAATGACAGAAAGTTTTAAATTTAGGGGTAAAGACATCTGCATGTGCATCCCACAACAACTGGTCTGAACAGCTCCATATCAGCAGTGTGTTGTACGTACTTGTCTTTCCTCTGGGATTACCAGTGAGAACCCACCCATGCCTGTTTCACATACAAAGTGTGGACATTCCTTTGTACTCCTGTGGTTAAGGAAACATGAGGAAAATGCTCCTTTTCCCCAACTAGGATAACTCCTTCGAGCTGGATTTTTGTTGATGATTTCCTGGACTGTTCCTCTTCATTTTGCCCAGATACCTTGATCCCAAATTGCCTCTGAAACTGTTTTTCAGAGAGGGGGAAACATTGTGTGGAAGTGTGCGAGTCCACAGGACGCCATCGCACCCTACATTTTGTGGACTTCTTTGTGCAGAGGTCCACACTAAGTACATGTATGCCACGCCTGCACACTTACAATGTGTGTGAACAGGTAATTGTTAGCTGTGCATGTACATGCTGTGTGATTAAGGGGCTTCTCTGAAAGTCACACTACCAAAAATGTCACCAACAGACCTCTATCACAATGCTGCCATGTTTGTCCTGTTCCATGTAGACCCATTGGCAATAGTATCACAACTTCACATACTGATAAACGGGAACCGATTATTTTTTCTCCAGCTTAGGTTTGGTTACACTCCTTTGAAAGGCAGAAAAGTGAGATACCCGATACATGTAGCTGCCCCATGACAGAGGTCTATACTGCCACCTGAGCACCTGCACTCGCGCATTAATCAGGAATGGCCTTTAATGGATTTTCCCATCATCTGTGTCAAATCTACTCAAGAATAAAAAAGTATTGCTACATCACGCTGCACACTCATGGCTGACTGACCTGCACTTCTCCAACTCGGAGAGGAGCGGGTGGTCTCTTGTCTGTCTCCCACGGTTGGGGCGGCCTAAGTTCCACTATGCTCAGGGTGCCATCATCATTCAACTCAGGAACTTTGGCAAATTTCCAAAAAAGAAACAAACAAAAACATAAAACAAGTTGAGAAAGCAGGAGGACAAAAGAATGGAGATTATGGCCAAAAATGGGAGTTTCTTGCCTTTTTTTTTTTTTTAAAGGAGATCTTCCCAAGATGGTGGATAGATTCTCTTAACCCTTTTGTGACAAAAACGTTTGTGTCAAAATGGAGGTTCTACTCAATCCAACAGATATTAAATAGGGGAATAAATATCTGCTTGGCCAGTTCTTGAACCTTCCTTTAAGACCAGATTAGGAGAATGGCCATTAGATACTAATAATGCCAGATCCAAATTTGAGGGATATTACCAACAACCATCCTCCTGAGACAGTCCCAAGACCGGCCAAGCACATACTCAGTCCCATACATGTACATGCACCTTTTGAGTCACTAAGTCAAACCAAGTTTTAAATATTATAAATGTCCAACATTTTAATTCAACAATTCAACTTCCTTTTTTGCAAACACCCCTCTAACCAAGTTATAGTATGTTCTCCTCTTGAGTAGTCATATTATAATCTCCTAAAACAGAGATTGGCCTGTGTGCGGTGTGTACTGAATGAGATGGTACAATGTACATACATGTCGCCATACATGTTGCTTTATCAACCATTTAAGACCAGCCATGTAATGAGTTCTTGACCAATAGGAATGACTAAACTGTCTTACTGCGTACATGTAGATATCTACGTGTATGAATTTGTACTTATGGTGGCATATTTCTTAGAGGGAAGCACAAAGTTAAAATATATGAATGTTGCAAATTTAACCAAAAAAAATTAAGTTTGAAAAAAAAGTTGATTTGAAGAAAAATGAACGGAGACAAGAAGCTACATGTACATGAACCAGGAGTTCAATTTTTACCCAGTTTAACCCTAACACTATCTATTCATCCACCAAGAGGATTCAAAAATTTTTCAGGATTATTGAAGAAGGCAGAAACCCAGTTATAATAATGGGACTTAATTTCATTGGAAGTTGGAAGTGCATAGACATGTCTCCCACACAGTGTTGGATTCTGGAGTGCCTAGGATAGGTTCTTAGCCAACTGTCAAGCAAGTTAGATTTAGTGCGGAAGTACACAGGAAGCATAACACACCAATATTTGTGTAAGGAAGGCTTAGCTCTCTGACAGCTCTTCAAACATCATTCATTACTGTGTATGGCATATGGTGAAATATTTTTACACGTTTGCTTTGTCTGTCAAGCAGATCCTGAACAATGAAGTTTAACGCGCACATGGGTCTCCAACAACTTCTGGGCTGCTACAAAGAGTTACATTTCAAGCCAGTCTACATCTGGTGTTTTCTTTGACCACATTATATTACATGTAGATCTATTTAGTGGCTATTTTCCACTCACAAAGATACTCTAGTTAAAGTTGTTCTACAAATGAATTTATACATTTCACTACCATTGCTACATACAGTAACAGTACCTACAGGTATTAATTCCTATTCTGCCACCATTTTTACAAATAAATTGTTGTCTAGTTAACATTTGAGCTAAATACATGTACACGAAAGTCAACATACCTAATTGTTCTTGGCTGAAGCTATCAGGTGGGTTCACGTATCGCATTGTCTTTGCATCTAACTTCCATCCATGTTTGGTGCAGCGTAACACACTATCATAAAGAGAATATTTGAAAAAAGTGAATCACATGGGTAACATTTCAAGCAGCGTTATAATTGAGCACCAAGTTCACTTCAAATATTAAACTGGTAAGGAGGGAACAAAGTTGAAGGATATTTGATGCTAAATGCAGAAAGGTAAGATTACAAAATAAATTTAAAGCTTCAGACACTCCCCGTTTTGAACAAATTAGGTTTTAAAGAGCAAAGCACTCCAACAGTTTTTGAGTACTTTTGTAATAAAACCTAACTTTTATTCATTAAACAGTGATGGTATGAACTCATCATTTCATTTTCTAATCTTACCATTGTGCAATTACCACCAAATGCTCATGTTCCATAGTTTTGTTCCCTCCTTAGCAGTTTCATATTTGGTAGTGAATTTGCTGATCGAAAAGTACATGACTGTAACACTGATTCTGACTGATACGAGTACTGTACATGATACCACTGTGTACTAGACCTGTTATGTTGAACTCTGCAGAAAAATGTGGAAACCTATTAAAAATGTACCGGAACATAAATTAAGATGTGTACTTGACCAGACAGAAATAGCCATAACCAATACTAGACCCTTAAAATACAGATTTTTGTATTCTGATCTTGTAGACGAAGGCATTGCTCAATTGGGAATATCAATGGTCCGATGAATCATTGGTGTACAGTTGACTCACCAATTGTCCCCGTCTTCGATATCCTTGATGAAAGTGCCCCCTTGGTGTTTGCACCTGTTCAGGCAAGCCTTGAACATGTGGGCACTTGCCGGCTCATCCTCTGTGTTCTCTGCAGTGGGATCCTTGAAGATGATGTACCGCTCCTTCTCGGACTTGTTGATGAGGTTGATGCCATCCTTCAGTAGTTCTGTCTCCTCAGCGGAGAGGATGAAGACCACCTCACTATGCTGCTCCATAGTGGCCTGATCTCCACTTGATTGACATGATTCAGGGAATAAAAATTCAAATATGTTCAACAAAACTGACTCCACTTTATACATAATAAAGTTTTGATGTGTCTGTCTGATGCCATGATACAGGACAGTAGAAAGGAAGGCTTTAAATCAATAAAGGCCCAGGTTATTGTAACGACTGTTCTGTCTCTAACTTGCGATCAGACACCCAAACCACTTGTAGGTCTATATGTACACAGGTAGCCTACATGTCATGTACATATGTACATGTATTATGCCCATTATTAAACATCCAACTCTACAAATGCCCCAGCTAATGGAAAACGTCCAGTTGTCGTCAACAGCATACAAGCACATTTTTGTAAATTAATTTTCCTCCACAAAATTAAGACCTTTTATTGAGCCAAAAAGCCTAACATAAACAATAAAGAGAAGCCACTGACAGAATGAAGCTTAGATTTGGGGAAAATTGTGTAACTTCCACATGCTCATGCATAATATATTTATGATGAACCAGGCATGGGTTGTTTGTTATCAGCATCAATGTGTACTGCTATGGCAGTGATTTCACTCTCAATCCAAAATTGTACTTGTTATTCACCATTATGTTCCTTAAGGTCAAATCAAGCACTAGGGATGCAACAAAGAGAGAATAATTACTATTACAAGGACAATGACAGAAGTGAAATAACAATATTGAAACCCGACAGTACAGAATATAAGTACACGGCCAAATGTAACGTAACTTAAAACTTCATATGTGTTTCCCTTTGAATGAAGGTATCACAGAGCCATGGATGTAAGAAAAAAACATATAAAATTCCCCAAAGTTTGACTTGGGAGTTGATTTCAAACATGAAAGGATAGCCCCCCCCCATATGAAAGGACTTTCTTGAGTGGGAAAAAGTTAGTCATTAGCCAATTTGGCCCAAAAATTAGACCACACTCACACACCTTCAGGGCTGGCTTGCCACTTAACTCATTACAACCATGCATTCACCCACTCTGAGGGGGAATTGAGCAGTTACACACATTACATACACAAACGTGTGTGTAGGCCTTAACCCTAA
>NW_019091406.1:79137-92285 GCF_001949145.1 Acanthaster planci | reverse complement strand
TGCTATTGGGCCCCGACGGTTCTGATTTTACACTGTTTTCAATGGGCTTGAATTAGTGGACTGGACTCCGAGTCGTCAGGGAATCTCTGGGCAGGGAACTAGACTAGAAGGTGTTATGACCAAAGATGGGCCGTTTTCCAATACTCAACTTCGTCTCCGTCGGAGGCTTCGTTCCCAAAATCAATCCCCGATTGTGGACCTGAAGCGTTAAAATTAAATTGGATTACAGTAATTTTTGGCTCTCTTGCATCTTATTTGATATTTTGTGGCACTATTAGACTAATTACTGCGCTTACAGCTTCAAAGGCAGCTATTAAAAAACAGTTGAAGCCACAGCTGCGACGGGGCCGAATAGAGTATTGGAAAACAGCTGCGCTATACTTAATGACTGTAGGCGCCATTTGAGTGTGAACGTAAATGTATAGGCGCAGGCATAGGTGTGTGTTCCTGTCGTGGCGCCTGCGCCTGTTGCGTAAACGAATTAGTTCTCCATCTTGCTGTGAACCACAAAGAACGCGAACGACGGACCACGTGACCACAGGCATCCCCCTCAAACTCAAACAGAGACTAGCGCTATGCTAGCAAGGCAAGGGATGCTGTAAACAATCGGGAATGGTTTTTTGGTAAAAAGTAATGGTTCATTGCTTCCACATGAGACCAGTCTTCCCTTTTTGAAAATGTCAGACTTTACTTCCCATGGGAAAAAATGTCCTGCAGAAGTGCGATTATAGCCTCTATTCAAATAAGGTTTCCCCACCCTTTTATGTGAAAAAAGCAGGTGGAGCGCTTCTTTCTTGTGCGAAACTTAATTCAGCCACAATCGTTCAACCAGGAAGCTTCTGACAAAAAATTGAGCTATTTCAAAGATGGATTTGCGCCGGGGAGATGTAAATTAATTTTGGATTTTCGCCCTGCTCGTCGACGTGTATTTTAACACCGTATACTATGTAGCAGCGGGTACAGCGGACTGTTCGCGGTATCTGCTGTTACATCTGATCCGAACCTCATTTGACCCAGGTCGGGATCTCTGTAACGCGTCTTCAGTCATGCTTTGGATACATATCGAGACCGCGCGCTGTTACTTGCTTCGCGCCCTCTTGTGTCCACTTATTATGAGTTCAGTTCAGAAATCCCGACTTTACGAATCGTTTGTCCACAGTACCCAAAGTGATAGCAGCCGACCACAGTGCCGGACTTGTTTTTACATCGTTCATACCTGCATATAATAAACGAGTCTGCAAGTCTGACTTCATTGATTGGTGAAAATTCCGTATACATTATGCAAGATCATGTCGTTCATATACGATTATGAATAACTATATATCACGGACGGGGGGTCCACTTGGCTTATCCGCGCCGTTTAGTCGGACTTACTGCCACGGACGTATATACGAACATGTATATAAAAAAACTGGACTTGTAATGCCTTTGTATGAAGAAGAAGCCAACCATCGGCCATTTTAACGAGCCGAATACAAATACGTGGGTTGGCTCCCTTCTATTGACGTCAGGAAGAACAAAGGCGGGCACTGCCCGGAAAGCTTTGTATTCGGCTCGGTAAAATGGCCGCGAGTGGATTCAGTGATCTCTATAACCTGATAACAAGTCCAGATTTTATAATGGGTGCACCGTCGCAAAAAGGCCCTAAATATGTCCGCCGAGCTCATTAAATGTGAAAAAAACTTTTTATGACAAATCAGGTTACCAGCCAAAATTCACCTGTCTTTTGGTAAGCGTGACAATCGCATAGATTTTGAGCTGCTGGTAACCTTTGTTTTTAAGCAAGCTTTTTAATTTTGCTTAAGCAAATTGTGTGCTTTAAGCAGCTCTATGAAATTGGCCCCAAGAAATAAATCCCAAGACTGATTGAATCTGTATTTTTTCCCGGCCGGCAGCGAATTTTTCCCAAACGGTTTTCATTTCAGCTCAATTGCAAAATACCCCGCCACCCGCATGATCAACCTCATAGCCAGGTACAGGTCAAAGCGCCACTCTCTTTTCAGGGGATTTTCACCTTGTACTCACATAACCAGTCATTCCAAGGTCGTTTTTAGAGTGGCGGGGTATTCTACAATTACTCCTTGGTTTCCTGTCTTATGATTGGTCTGTAATATGCACATTTAATGGTGGTTCTCGACCTCACAAACCAGACTTGTGGTGAGAATGTTCCTTTCTCACTCGTTGTAATCTACACATTGGCTGCCAAGGTCCGGTGAAAACGCTTAAGCACAAATGGCGCCCCCTTTCGAAACTGTTGGATCTCGCGTTCGGCACACTTTTAAGTGCGGTGTCCTAGGGAGGGTCGTTGCCCCCCACCCCAACAACACCACTGTATTCAGCAGTGTATTGCCATAAGTGTGAAGAGCGATTAGGAGGCGGAAAGGAACCGCTTTTTCAATAACTTGGTAGAGCAAAATAGTCAAGGAACCATTTTAATATCTGTTATCGTATGGCGCCCTCGCGCGTTGTCCTCAGATAAAACCCCAGGGTTATGTGACGACCGCAAAGTTATGAACAACAAAGCAGGGCGCGCGTGTGGCGTGTGCATAGCGCATACGTAAATTTGCCTTGAACAGACTAGTCTCAGTCTGGACCCGGTTGTACACATCTTCCTGTGAAGGCGTACAGTCCGTGCGTGTAAATGTACATGTACATGTACAGTACGTCGTGCCCGTACGTACGTACACGTAGCAGCTTGGACCGGAAACCAGACCATCACGTATGCGAAAGCGGCAGCTGCTATTGCTAATATGCTGTCGATGTCATCAGCAGTGCGCAGTCGAAAAATTACTGGTAAGAAATTCAACGAAAAAGTGACTTTTTATCAAGTTGCCTTGTTCATACTTGTAGACCTGTTGTAACCATAATGGCAGGTTTGATATGTGTTTGTACTTCTACAAGAAATATAACGGCAAATTTGTCATGTGTACGTTTCCATCACAGTACACACGTCACGCCGTCGACAACACAACAGACACGACATAACAACTAAATCATGGTAATGACGATACAAATGAACTATTCTGTTCCAGTGTGATTTTCATGGCAGGACTGTTCATTCACGCTTGAGTAAATTTGTTCTTGTTGCACTTAGGCATTGGAATCCACTGCTGGGGCAGTGTTGTACTTTTCAGGTGGACAGGCATGACGGACGAGGGCCCTAGTTCCATAGCTATTTCCAAGACATGCCATGCATGCCAGAAGTTGACTCGCAGAGAATCCAAGTCACTGCTCCGAGTGTGTTGTGGAGGCTTAAATTTTAGTATGAACTATTAAGTTTTGGTGTTGTTTCAAAATTGTTATTTTCTCTTATTGTTTTGTCTGGAATCCTACTTTTATTGCAGATTTTGTTCCTAATTAATGGCTCTAAGCATTCTTGTAGAGAGAAGTCTGAATTAAATGTCAACAGGAGAACATAATAGCTCTTCCAAGTTGAGATTAGTCTCCTCTCAAGACTGGCAATAAAACTGACTTCTCATGCTGCACACTGTATGAATGCCTGGGGTGAAATTTTGCCCGACAGGTTGTGACCGGCCTATACCCGTGGCCTGTAAGTACATGTGCGTGCCACGCTTTACATGCACTACAGATCATGCGCAGAAATGGAACCCACAATGGACCTGAGGCATAAATGTGCAGAACATATAGTTGATGTCAGTCTCTAACATATGACAGTTGCCTGTGATTCACGTACCATGCAAATTTTATTGCTGTGCAAAATTTTAGTGGCACTGTCTGTGGTTGCGCAAAATTTACAAATTGCACTTTCAAAGATTCCACTCAACAACGGTATTCCATACCCAACCACTGTGTAATTGCATGACTTGCCACCACCAAAATAACAAATTCCAGAGTTAAGTAATTGCAGAATGGGGCATTCTGCAATTAATTAGTACCAGTATGTGTCCTGCTCAAACAACATAAAACTTCACCATAAACCCTAATAATGTCTGGCTGCACAATTATTGAAAGAGGTGCCCTGTGATCCATTTGGCTTGAGGATGACCAAAGAAAAATTGGAAAGATCTAGGCCAGCATGTACCTGATCATTCTGGCAAGTGTCGTGTCTGTTGGTGGCAATGTACATGTTGCCATGGAGATGTCAAAGAAAAAATCAGAGAGAGTTCCATACTCTTACGTGAACACCCTGTGCATAAATTCTGTGAGACTAGTGTGAAAAAGTGTAGGCGTTTTCTTAGTAAATGGTTCAATATTTTCATTGGTAAATGTGACTTTTTAGGACATGTTATCACTTTTTGATGGCTTAGAAACCACTTCAAGGGAAAATAAGTGATATCAGTACGGTACATGCATATTTTATATTGCACTCTTCCCCTAAAGAGAGTGATTGATGAGTCCTAATTTGAGACGGACGACCCGACCCCTGACCAGCTACAAGGCAACAGAATCAGATTTCACTGTTGGTAGGGGGAGTTACATGTACATGTAACTGTGACCCCATAGCTGACAATGAGGTGGGATATGTAAGTGGTGGGGTGTTCAGCAGTGGTGCCCGAGTTTCACCTGATCTGTGTCTTTTTATGACAGATAAGCCTATTCAGTAAGGGAAAAATTGAACCAACTCAATTCTAATGGGCTATGCATCTCTTTTACCAACCTGTCAAAGATGAACTACTGAGACTTCATTAGTATTCATGATCATTTCTTTGAAAGCAAACTTGTTTACTTACTTGTCTGTACCTTGCTTACTGTGCCCATGAAGTTTTTCATTGACTGCAGAACAACTGGCCAAGTTTGGTCAGCAACCATTGGGGATTTTTCGTGGTATCTTATGACTAGCATACAGTTGTAGATTACTAGTCGAAAATCACCCAGTGGTTGGCTGTTTCTGATTTAAAGTGGCTGCCTCTGAATGTGACAATGTCTGTACAATGGTCATTTCCATAGGGAATGTGTATCCAAAACGGACACCGTAACTTAAGGAAGAGCCATTCATAAAAAGTGAATGTCTACACGTACATGATACATTTGTACATGTGCACATAATGTACATGTACATTGCACAGCGCACACTCTAGTATGATGTATGTTTATATGTAGCACACACTCATTCCGCCTACTCCATAATTCAACCTACCGGTAATGACATACATGTAAGTTATGAAAATGGGTTGCACAATGAAAGCATGGATGCTGCCCGTGTCAGCTTTGGGCATGGGGGGACACAGTACCAGCAAGGGAGCACATTACATGAACAGTAGATACTGTAATTTTGATGCTTATAGTTTTTGCTGGGGAAAGGGGTGACGACAGCCCTCTGGGCCTCCCTTTGGCGAAAAAAGGAGTAATTTAGGAGGCAAAGTTTTGAAATTGAAAGTAAATGAAACCTTAATCCTGTAGTCAACGTTTCATTGATAATTTGTAGCTAAATTGCATTATATGGCTGGTCATCAGGAATTCAGCTAAGTGATTCTTAAAAGTGCTACGAAATCTCACACAGCTTAAAACACTGAATAAGAATGTGATACTAAATAAAAGTACATGCACCAGTACATGTCTCCCATTTAGTCACTGTGTGCAATTTAAATTCCTCTTGAGGCAAAAGCTGTTTCCAGCTGCAGGTGAATATCCTACAAGCTTTGGCGCGGCATGTGAAAATTGTTGCCAGTAATTTGAACATAACAGAAGTCAAAATGGTGGCTAATAAAGCCAAAGAGGTCAGCGTGTGGTGTGCATGTCGCCCTGTTTTGTAGAAGACCAGTTGAGGACTGGCAGGTTTGTCATTCTGTTGTACGCACAAGTTCACTGTTGACAACTTTAATTTAAGCAAAAATTGCCCTCAGGGAGAGTGCATGGAGTAAGTTCTTGACGTCAGATCATGGAGAAATACATGTAAAAGATACAGTCTGTGTCTTTTTTCTCCATGGTCAGATACTTGAAGAGTGAATCCCTGTCCACACGTACATGTACTTGTGGACGCAATGTACATGTATACATGTACTTGTATGCATTCACTTCAGTACTTGTTCGTGTATGTACTTGTTTTACAGTGACAAGTGGTGCTTTCGCAAATAGTTTCTTTGTCTCCAACCCTAACCCTCCTCAATCCTCTAAAATCCTTCGGGCGGTTTTAGAGGATTGAGGGTGAATGGTGAAAGTGCATGGCTGATTGCGAAGGATGCCATGCATGGAGGTCGTGGGTTAGACCTTGTGTTGTTTGTGGGTAATCATGCATAAATTCAGCTTGATATTTCTTTTTAATGTACCGCACTGCTCAAGAATGCCATTCTCTCTGCCTCAACATAATGACAGGAATTTGCCGGAGGATTTTGAAGGATTGAGGTGGTAGGCACACATCTGAGTAACATTTCCAAGAAATTTTGGAAGATTGAGGGAGAATGCAATTTTTCACCCACCATATTGGAGGATTCTGGAGGATTGAGGAGGGTCCCTAGCAAAAAGGGCCTAGGGGGCTGGGGTTAATTTATGCAAAAACTGCTCAAAGATTTTAAAATGCAGAATTTGGGGATGGACCGTATTTACCGGTACTTGGATTTTGGGGTCATCTTTGAAGAAGCTGATTCAGTGAAGATGACCTGTAACCTTTGGTTTAGCAGTAACCTTGTACCGGTATGGATTCCCCCAAAGCCCGCCCTATTACATGATGGACATGTCTGCTCATGTACATTTACACATTGTTAATGAACAATATGGCTAACCTATGTATTTATGTACCTTTGTACTTTAGTATTGCTTGAGATTGTGTACTCCGCATATGAAAATGTATCATTGTAAATACATTTATAATATTATAACCATTCCGACGCTCCATTTAAAGGGAAAAAAGTAGTTAATTTTTAACCCTAAAGTGCAGTTTATTTAGGTTTTGTTTGGGCAGATCTTTGTACATGTGTATATGTACATGTACATACTGGTAATTGGCGTCACGCGTAGCATAACAGAGATCTACAGGAAATGATGTTTGTTGCTTTGATCCTTTGCTCTGTTCAGGTGTTTGTGTCTTTCCAAGTCCAATATGCAAAGTTATGCAAGCTTACAGTAATTCAGATTTGTTTTTAATAATAGTCTCAAAACACCAATTTCTGTTCGTTCAAGTGTCAGCATCTGATACGGTGCATAGGGAACGTGTACAGGTTTTGTACTGTTTGTGTACATGTACAAGGACAGTACGTGTATGTAATGAGATGCAGAGTCAGATGCATGGATTTTAACTGAAAAGACTACTGACTGTTTGTACATTCTGCACTGCGGTGCCAGTGTACAACATTGCCTCCCTCATGACCAGGTTTAACCTTCTGAAAAAACACCAAGCTCTTAATCTGCCAGTGTCGAAATGCATGCATGATTATGCACACAATGAATTCGCCCGCTAAACCAAGTCTTGTATGGTTTTGGAGTGGAGCAGCATCCTTGGGGGAGCACCCTGTCAAGGTTATGTCAGCTGAACACCTGTCCTTTGTGGGCTGCATGTGGCAGTTGGCCCATTATAGGAACAGGGCGGACCGCCTTGAATATTACAATGTATATTTTTTGATTTCAAGGAGAAAGAAAAGGTGAAAGGGTGAAGTACATAGTGAAGTTTTCTGGCATGTGTCTGTTCTGTGCAAGGAAAGGATAAACTGATGCTGTCATTTCCTGTTTGTCACGTAAAAAGCATGCTTAAAATACATTGAGTTTTGTGGAATATATTACATGCGTACATGTACATAACTGAAGTTTACTTTTGGAGAAAGAAATGCATACTACGCATCCGCATGTACGAAGTTTGGCATGTGAGGTTAACTCTTTGGACACTGGGTAGGTTGGTTATTTTGATCATGGAGCTTGGAGTGCTGCATGTGTACACGGTAGAAGAAGATCTTTCTCCTCCAGATCTGTGTGCAGATCATGCTTATCATACGCAACATGTACATGTATAGATGTACATGCACAGGCTTTGCCAGATTGAGGCAGTTGATTCCATTTTGGAAAGTTAGAACTGTGTTGCTGGAACAAATTTTTTTCCCCCCATAATGTGTTTGGATCCCACAACATTTCCATTTCAACATGTGTAGACCCCATAACCTGGTAATAAGTACACATAGGCCTAAATGTGTGAGTGTGCTTTGTACAGGTGTAGAGCCCTACAGCATCCTGATATTGCATGTACATGTACATGTTTCCCTATGCAGGTGCATCCTGGTGAAAAACATGATGGTATGCATGTGTACCATACAGGTAATTCCATAAATTAGGGGTCCAAAAGTGTGAAATTTTTAGGTCCTGCTACATCTGACCTTTGTTGTGTGACATGGAAATATCGTCGGCATTGATTTCAAACTAGTACTATTTGTTTTGCAGGTAATTTGCATTAATCTACCACTTTTGGAAATTAGAAAATGTGTTCTGAACTTACAAAATCATATGTGACAGGGACATCAAAAGAATGGACCCTAATTTCTGGAATTACACATATATTGGTACATGTACATGTTCATATACAAGGCATTTAAGTGAATAGGAATGTGCTTGTTTTACAAGAGGGATCCTGTATTTGTGTGTGCACATTTGCATGTACTGGTGTACCACTATTCACAAGTATGTATTAAGTTGTCTCTTTCCTGTACATGTTTAGACTTAAAGCCTTAGTGTGTCATTTATCAGTACATGTACATTAATTTGTATACTTGCCCATGTACCAGTAAGTGGACAATGAATTCATTTTTAAATCAGGGAAAGTCACTCATAGGGTCATTCCATGTCAAATCATCCCGTCCCACAGTAGAATTTTAATCCTGACGCCCTTCAAACTGGTTCAGTTTTGGTTTAAAAATACAGTAATTTTGGCTGGAAAGGCAAAAATTTCAAGTTTCAGCCCTGTCAAATCTATGGTTTTGAGCTACATATGTACGGGCCACCATTTTGGGCCTATTTTGGCCAAAATGGGCTTGACTGCCATATTTCAAATGACCCTGGTTACTTCTGTAAGGAATTAATTTGAATTCAAAAATTTTTTTATGTAAAAGCAATTTGAAGTTTGATGACCTTTTGACCTTTACTTTGACCTTGGATAGACATTGTGGATCATATGACCTTGAGGTAAACTTGGATGAAAAAATCATACATGTTACTCAACATGTTTTCTACAACATTTCAAAAAAGGAAGTATAATATACGTATAGGCCTATTTTGTTTGTTTCCCAGCTCTTTCCAAAGTCTGCTCGCTTGATGCAAATATCGTGTACATGTGCGAATCCTATACAGTGTAACTATAAAAACTATGTAGAAGATCTTGATGCAGCCAATGTGGTGTTTTTGTTGCAGCCTGATTGGATATGAATATAAGTACCAGGACTACAGATACATGCATTGGATAACTGCTTTACATGTTCGAAGTGTTGTTTATGTATATGTAATGTGAAGAAGTTAAACTCCCTTATGTTAATACTATTTTTCTGTAGTATACATACGTACCGTACATAGACATCCATGTACATGCATGAACACTGTACAGTCCTGTACTGTATGTACACATTTAGTCATGTATCAGCCCTTTTTCTCTATTTAAGGAGTCTTCTTGTTTGTTCTATAGAAATCAGTCGGAGCAGATCATCATGGCGCCCATTTTGACTTCGCGGCGGATGTCCAATCCCCACACTGTCCAGCAGCTATGGGAGGCTGTCACGGCCATTCGTAACCAGAAGCAGGTGGCCAACATGGAGCGTATCTTGAAGTTCATGAAGCGCGAGTATGGTGTGTCTGCCAAGGAGACGCAGCAACAGGTAAATGCTGGGGTTACTCTCCCTCGTGCTAGGAAGTGTAACTGGCCTCTTACATGCGGCAGCTCTTCCAATAAAGACTCTGACATTTCTGGAGTCCGCAAACACAAGGCTCGGCTGTGGTTCTGTTAATTAGAAATGGGTCAAACCCCACTTAATAAATTTTTCTTGTTCAACTGAATATTGTCCGGAAGGTTGAGTTGGGTTTACTTGTGCATTGATTTGAGAAAAGTAACATTTTACGTGATTCATTTGGGCTGAAATACAAGCCCCCTCCGAGAAGCAGACAGATATTGAAAGTAACAGCCTGAGCTATTTCTGTAAGTGTTACACAAGCAGTGAAACGAGAAAAAGTACTGTTTTATGCAGGCATGCAACTTTTCCGTGGATCCGCGGATTTCCGCGTTTTTTAAAAATCCGTTTGCACAAAAATAGTATCCGCGTTTTGGTTTTTTTTTCTTTTCTCGCCGCGGCGCACGGAGTTCCACTTTTCGGTACACATTAATGAGCACAAAAACCTTGTCTGGCCCCTTGTTTTGTGCACGCGTAAAGTGCACTAAAAAGTGCAGGACACAGACTCAGCACGGTACGTGCAAGCGCCCTCTGTCGACGACAAGCCATTAGTCAGGTGCCGCATTTTTTCCTGAAGTTAATGAATGCGTTGTTATATGGATACTATACCACTTCCGCGGCTGGCCGCAAATGTTGAAAAAACGTTGTCAACATGGTCAACGTGCATCGTGATCGTTGATCACCCACACGTCAGAGCTCAAAATGACTTCGAAAAGGAAAGATAACAGATCAGAGAGCCACTGCACAGCACCCACTTCAACATTCAAAGACCCCAACGTCCAAAAAAAGAGCACAAGAGGTTGCAGCGAAGGTCGCCAAGAGAGCCAGATTAAATCACATAGAAAGGGTGAAAACATCCAAAGATCCATTAGACAGGTGGGAATATCAATTTTATGTCACAACTTTATTTTACAGAATGTACCTCTCATAATAAAAATTTCAAGAAGAATCACAAATAAGAAGCATTTTGTGTATTTTTAATGTAAAGTATGCCTTAAAAAGCTTTATATCTTTCACTCAACTTTCACTTCAACTGGGGACGGCATGGAATGCACCACAAAGCATGTAAAATTCAAAATTTTTCGGGGCCCTAAGGCGGGCCCAGACCCCACGCCGAATTGGCTTCACGCTGCGCACATGCAGTTTTGAATGCAAGAATGTTTTCCTCTTTTTTTCAAATTGAAGAGTCGCATGCCTGTTTATGGGTGTTAGAGAAGGCCCCTTTGTTGTCAAACCTTACCCTTCAGTTTTGTACTTGTACGCAAAACTGATGTTTCAGGAGATCCATTTAAACATACTGTTCATGTGTTCTTGGTGATTTTACGTCAGCTGGCTTACGCCACCAAAGATGGGTTGATTGTCAAAGACAACTCGAGAGCCAAGAAGGGCGTCAGGGCTGGTCAAGAGCAAGAGGCCTACTGGTGTACTGTTGAACAAGAAGACGAGGTACGTGTACAATGTACCATAACATTCAAGCTTTGCCTCCATCCCCAGGGATGCAGGAAAACAGTTGTACTGAAACGGGAAGACTGTGACTTGCAGAGTTCTACTACTGTTTGTTGTAGATTCCACTGGGATATTAGGAGCCGTTGTGACTGTGACAGTTTTAGTGGCTGTGCACAGATGTGCACTCTAGTTTTATGTGGACAAAACTGAATTGTGTACAAATCAGTAATGTCCTGGCGGGGACACAAAGTGCATAACAAAAAAAAACACTGGTGTTCCAGTGTCTAGCATACCTCTCTCGTGGCCGCCGTTAATGGATACTCTGTGCACAGGCCCCTTAACACCCCCCACGGATTCCATTTCTTTATTGGCTTAGAGCTAAGAACACAAAAGTTGTTACTTATACCATGCTGACATTATGGGGCACCGTAACAAGATTATGTTCCTTAACCAGAAAGTGCTTTAACCATTTCAAGCAGAAATCTACTGCCCAGTCTGCATGTCTACCTGGATGCCTTCACCATTTGTCTTTCATTTGAAGAAAGCAAATGCAACATGACGCATACATGTATGTGAAGCACTTTGATAGGCTACACTGGTACCAAACCAGCATTTTGTCTCGGGGAAGTTTGCTAAAGCTCAGATGGATATTCTACTTGATTTCTTCAGCAGAGCTTTGATGTGTACGATCTACACGTCTGAAGCATTTTTGATTGCGATGTTGTAAAACACCCTATCCTACATGTAGCTTTTGATTCCCATCAAAAACTAATGCCTTGAACTTCAGGCAAGGAAAAAGAAATGAGTACATCAACTCTTGTACATACATTGATGTGGTATACAAATTGTGTATGTTATAAAGTACCTATGAGCAAGGTAATAAACACAAGTTTAAATACATCATACAAAAGTGAAAGTGAGACAAATTTTCTGAGAGCACATTATAATGTTTCATTGTGAAAGAACCATTTTTTTGCGGCGCTTTCAAATTTTTCTTGCTGTTTGGCAAGGACGATGTTCACACATAATTGTACACAGACTTGTAGGTGTGAACCCCTTTGTGATAGTTTGTAAACAGTCGAGGTTGTTTTCAAGCAGTGGTGTTGGAGGGGCCATCATTTAAAAGAAATAGTCTCAAGGCATCAATTGACTACGGTCCCGATGATGCAGACGAAAGCAATCAAAGCCAGCCACTGAAAATAGGCCCGGTGATTTCCCTCAACAGTGTTTCGGTTCAATGCTAAAACTTTGCTATGTGGGACTTCACACACATAGAGTACAGGTACATTGTACCTGTAGATGTATTCACAATTCGATGCCAACGTTGTATTAAAAAAGGCCTCAGTCAGTAGGAATCTTTACAAGGAACTCTTTTGAGGGGTCCTCTGTATGCGTTTACCATTATTTTCGGTTGCTGTGCATGTAAATTGCCATTTCTGTTGGGATTTTCTGCCAAAGCAAATTTCCTCATTGTTAACTATAATACCCCAGCGGGGCATTGACAGTGTACATACATGTACATGTACATACACAGTAAAAGAACATTGCATGTGTATACTAGTACATGCAGACAGCCTTACTGTTGTAGGGCTTTCATTACTAAAAGCAGCTCTAATTTCTTCCACGGTACTTTTTTTCTGCATTTTTATGATGTTTATACAGACTACCTGTAGAAATGCATACTGGTATCTGTAGGTCTACATGCACATTTCCGTATTCCTCACCTAGCACATTAAAGTGAGCACATTGTACATGTACGCACATACTCTGCTGTACATAATGCATACGGTACATGTAGACACATACAGGTAGTATGTACGGTGCCTGTTTTTCATGAGCTAGAGTACATATATAGTACTATTCATGCCTTACATACAAACTGTACTCTAC
>NW_019091406.1:9755-76949 GCF_001949145.1 Acanthaster planci | reverse complement strand
GGCAGTCTACTGTGTACACACTGAACCTGTGCATGTTTGAGTTCCGTATAGAAACTACATGCTCACCAGTGACTGTGGGCATTTGTGCACATTTGTGCTGTAAAACCAAAGGAGGGTTAACGGACGCCACATGTAACTTGCGAATGCAGCATACCATCAAATTGCTCGGAACCCTTTTGACACCATAGTCACACACAAAAAAAAGAGTCTCCCCAAAACAAGAAAAACATAAATGCAACTACAGGAAGAAACTGTAATTTCTCTTCCAGTGAAAGTGAAATGAACCTTTGAGATCGCAAACCATTCAATTCGTACGTCATGGCATGTGTTCAAAACTAACTGTCAGGAACATTAACGGAAAACCAAACCTTCTCCCAGATGTACTTGCAGCTGAAGCAGTGCGACTTGAGTCAGTGTTTTGAAACTTACATTCAATTATTGTGCGCATGCGGCCACAATTAAAGACACGTATTACAAGACCAAATGTATCATTACCTGAATTGAGTTTTGGCTGGTCAAGTTAAGCAACTTAAGGAAAATGTAACTAGGTATTCACCGTGCGTGCTTTTTCTTTCTTTTGCAGCAAATCAAATCTCCACGCCAGAAACTCACCAAACCAGTGTTGTACAAACTGCTCAATCATGTTCTGAAAAGAATGAAGGACAAGGTGATCAGTGTTTTGTCTCTCATTCAGATTAACTGAAGATGATCTGGTCTTTCAAAGCACTGCATGATCTTTGAAGAAACTTGCTTCATTCCAGTACTTTAGAATAAATCTCAAAGGCTGTCCGCCTCCAGCGGGACCAAGAGAGGGGTTCCATTGATGGGAACTACACTTCACAAATGATTTTGAAACACATGCATTATGGTCACTTTACTACCAACAAAATGAACATCCCCTCCCCTGACATGGATCTTTCCAACCGATTAGGGAGTGCTTTTGCTTGAGGCGGATGAAGCTTTCACATTATTGACAAAGCACAAGAAATGCACACTTCACACTAAAATTGGAACCCAACGGCCCGTGTTGGCTGAAATGACTTCACTCTAGATCGTGAGTATGTATCTGAGGATTTGCACATGAAAAGAACTGCTGTGACAGGCACACACGTTGCAGGACAGTTGATAAACCTTTGTTCTTTGAGTTTTCCACCAGGAAAAAGGCAGGCAACTGTATTAATTTAACATAAAAGGCATCCAGATTGAACATATTTATGATTTCATTTTAGTTTGTGAATGTCTTTTACCAACCTTTTAATATCTGACCTGTTCATCTGTAGGCACGAGATCTTCACAAGAAGTTGAATATGGGTGCGCTTCCCAACTACTACAACCTCGTTTACAGGCATGTTGATCTTGCCACTATCATGCAGGTACAGCCACTTTTTGAAGACATCAATTTGAACCTTAAAAGAGAGGGGGAGGGAACAGAATCCACCCCACCCCCAGAACTTTTTGTAATATCACTGCAGTGCATTTTTAAAGAGTTGAGCCATTACGAGGTTTTCGAGTAACTCTTTGCAGTCATTTTGATACCATTTTTACAAAAATAAAAGTACCGTTCTCGCACAGTGTGCGTTTTTCCGAGATGAGTAAATCAAAAATGTATACTATTTCCACTGTAGTGCTCGATGCATACTGGCATGCGTTTAGCCATGAATTTCAAATGACCATAACGACAAAACCGTATGTCTGATTGAGTTTTAAGTTCACATTTGTAATGATAAAGAGTGTCTCTACATGCCTGCCAGGTTTTGAGAAAAACAGACGTGGTACAGCCAAGTTTTGGGGGGGATGGGGGTTAATGTCAGTTACATGTATTTTCCTTTCACTGCTGCATTACATCACTGTAAGCATTACATACTCAGTCTATCAGTGCTTTCAGAACAACCTCGTAAGCTTACCGAGTCCAACTTAACCACTTTGTGCCGGGGAGCCAGGTTTTGGATACCTTGGTTTTGTACGCACAGCCAGGGTGCCCGAAATTGGACAAAAGAGTTGGGCCATGTAACAAAAGACCTTAGTTGGAACAAAAGACCGAGCTACTGGGAATTGCCAACATTTTTTTCAGTTGTCAATAGCTGAGGAAATCCGTCATTGTTTGAAAGATTATACCACCGTTTGTGGCATTCAGCAGATTACCACTAGGGACAAAAGCACTCCAGTGCTGAGCAATACAATACCGCTGTACGCTAATCATGCCCCTATTGAAAAGACATCAGCAGCGCACTGTGCTAGTTTCGGGAACAAAAGAAACTTATGTAACGCCACACAATCTGGGCTCTTTTTACAAGGTGACAGGCCTGGCTGAATTACTCGGGCATCAATAGATGTTCCCTGTCAGATTCGAGTAGCCACCAGACAGTCATTCGTGTGGGTGTAAACGTCCAGTAAATGAAGTAATGAATTTTTGAAGAATTTTGAAAACGGAATATCTTGAAAAACGCCTGTATATGTGCATGGCAATTTTAATTGAACCTGGCAGCAAGTGGTTAAAGTGTATAACCTGCTAACTAGTGTTGTTATCTTGACCAGTTGGCCACGTAGCTTTCCAAGGTTAGTAATTTGATGTTTGTTCAGTGGATATCCAATTTACCAATAAATGTGAGCACTGTGTGCCCAGTACAGACTGAGATCACCAAAGATAAAGTTTGAGATCACCAAAGATAAAGTTTAGACAACTGACTGAAACCAACCTCCTGCTTGCTTGTGGAGATATCTCCATCTGTGACCCTAGAAATACTTGTTTCGTCGTCTCATCCACATGTGCATCATTTCAACTTCTGTACGTATTCATAGAAGGGCCTATAATTTTGACTTACTTCAAGCAGAAAGTTGAAGACAAGAGATATCGCTGCATCGAAGAATTCCAAGCTGATGCTGAGATGATGGTCCATACGGCAGTCATCTATCATGGCCAGACGCACGAGCGAACGGATCTCTGCCAGTTTACACTCAACGACTGCAACTATGACGTGAGTCAACTGCGTTTGTCTGGCCATTTTAATTTTAAAATCTGCTTACCTTTTGAGTTGTAGAGACGGTAAAGATAAGTTTAATGCGATGGGAGCGAAGTGTGCTCATACCTGAAACTCTATGGACTGTTAACAAGCCTAAGAATGTGCCAGAAATGAAAAAANTATGGCCACGGCTAACAGCCATGTTGATTGCACTTTTCATGGTCATGGCTAACAGCCATGTTGATTGCACTTTTCATGGTCATGGCTAACAGCCATGTTGATTGCACTTCTCATGGCCACGGCTAACAGCCATGTTGATTGCACTTCTCATGGCCGTGGCTAACAGCCATGTTGATTGCACTTCTCATGGCCGTGGCTAACAGCCATGTTGATTGCACTTCTCATGGCCGTGGCTATCAGCCATGTTGATTGCACTTCTCATCGCCGTGGCTAACAGCCATGTTGATTGCACTTCTCATGGCCGTGGCTAACAGCCATGTTGATTGCACTTCTCATGGCCGTGGCTAACAGCCATGTTGATTGCACTTCTCATGTTTCATTTTACTATTTGTGAATTTTATTTTAATCTCATACTGGTACTTCCAAATTTTGATTTCCAAAATTAGAAGGATGTGTGTAAAAACAAAATTCCACAAATTCTGTTTCAGCTGGCAGAAATCCAGCTTTGTAAGGATTGCTACCTGATGTCCAACAGTCGCACTGACAAAGGATGGTTCTGCAAGCCCTGTGTAAGTGGATCCTTGTGGTTTCCTCTTGGGATGGTTCTCAATAGCACATTCACATGCAGATAACGAATCACAGTGACCATGTAGCAAGATACAGATTCACCAGACACTTTTATTGATTGGTTAAGATCACTTGTGCATGACTGTATTGCAAGTCTAAAATGGTGAATACTTTTGGTCAAACCATAGTTCGGACTTGAGCTTGCCCATAATTGCTTTTGATGGTCATTCTGAGCAGTAACTGGTACAATATTGCTGGTAGGGGCAGTAGTGAGTCTTGTGTGAAATCTGTCAATCCTGCTGCCATCAGTTGACTTCCTGTCCTCATTAATTCCCAGCTGTGAATGATTGCGTTGAAAAGGGGAAGTAAGGCACTGTTTGATTGATTGACAGTGAGCATAATTGACTACTAACATTCCTCAATCGTGTCTAACATTTTTCCCGCAACTGGCAAATTATCCATACAGATCTTTGGTCGACGACTTGTCATTATATGACCTCAAATTTGATTCTCCCCCTAGGACCCTGCTCATGAGGTTGTGTGGGCCCAGATGAAAGGCTTTGGATACTGGCCGGCTAAGGTGTTGCAGAGAGTGGACAGTAATGTGGATGTGAGGTTCTTTGGCAGTAGGCACCAAAGGTAGTTTGCTATAATTGAGATCACTCCTTGTCAAACCAAAAGTCACTCAGGATAAGAGCTGCAAGAAAAGTAGAAATTAAGCAACAAAACATGCAGACTAACTGTAAACACGTATTTGGAATGTCAGGCTCCAACAAAGATGAGTAACTTGAAGGGTACAAATTATAGGCTGTAAATTTCTGGAAACGTAAAAAAGTAGGTTTTTAAAAAGAAATCTAAGGAGCCATATGAATGACAAGCAAGTTTTTGTTGCCTGAAAAGAGCTCAATTACAGGAGATTGCCAACATGCTGCAGACTTGTTTTCATTAACCCTCCTCAATCCTTCACCTGTTGGAGGACTGAGAAGTGTTAGTGTTAAACACTGCAGCACTAGAGCCGGCATGCAAAAACTGGTCATTTTTTTCTCGTTAGACAAAATACCAATTGGGTTCACATTAGAGTGGGATGTGAACTTTGACCTCAAGAGTACTGACGTAGATCATACCCGCTGCCTTGGTGGAGTAGTAGTTGGGCAATTGAGAGTCATAGCGGAAATACAGTCGGGTTTTATTTGGTTAAAGTCCAATTCTTGTTTTCATTCATAACAAAAAAGTTTGTATTTTTGTATCCCTAGATTGTGTTTCTTTTCTAGCATCTACCCTTTTTATAAAAGAAGATTAAGACAATCTGATTTGAAGATTCCCTTATTTTCTCCCTTGCTACTTTTATGTCAGAGCCTGGATACCGGAGGAGAAGACGAGAGACATCAGTGTACACCACAGCAAGCTCAGTGTCAAGGCGACCCAGGGGTGGCGCAAGGCACTCAAGGAGCTGCATACATACCTCGGGAAAAACCCTAGGTCTGGCTTTTTTTCCGTTTCTGAGGACTGACAGCGAGACCCTTTGTCTTGTTCTTTGCGGCATTGGCAGTGTTACTCTGCTGGTTCTTTATCCTGGTTGGCTGAAACACGGTCACGTGGGATTCGCTAATACAGGCTTGTGCATGAACTTTGCATTACTGTGACCTTGATGTGCACCAAGGCATCGCGTCTGCCCAAGTCTGGAGTGTACTCATAACTGGGCAAGTGACTGGTTGCAACACCTTCACACAATGAGAACAGCAAACAGCAACTGAAAACTAAATCCAGGGAAATTGAAAGCATTCCACTAACTGCTGAATTGCTTGCTGAAGTGCTAATTAGTTAATTGTGGAATTAAAAATCTTTTGTTATTGTTACAGTTTAGACAGAGCTGTTTTAAAAACATGTATGAACTGGCACAATTTGGTCTCCTGTACGTGTCCCCCTTGGGCCTGTGAATGACTAGTAGGGGGTCCTATTTCCATTGGCCTTCCGTGTCAGGGAATAGGGACCCTCTCCTGGTCACCTACAGTCCTTGTCAGCTCATATGTGTATGCTTGGTACCTTGTTCGATTTCTGTTGACCCCTGTGTTGATTTTCCAACCAGTCATATTGTAATTTCAACATTAAACTCCATGCTATTAAACGTGAAGGCTTGGTCAGTTTTCCATTTCAATGAAGCACGTTTTGTATATGATTGTGTGGTTATCTCACCGTTGTTACAGATCAGATAGTGAGGAGTCCGTGGACAGTAAGCCCACACGGAAACGAAGTCGTGAGGACTCAAGCAAGACAGAAGGCTCCGGTGAAAATGAAGATGACGTGGTGTCCAGTACCTACAGTGATGGGGATCAGGTAAAAAAAAGCTGAACCTCATTCTTCAACTTATGTCAAAAAAAACTCTCATTTTTTTGTCTCTGTACTGGAGATTTAAGCAAACTTAAATGTTTATGTTTTCCAAGCGTGCACCCTTCTATTTTTTGGTTTACACCAGGTAAATAGACCTAATCATAAGCAAGCAATTTTTAATCATGTTCCCCAGATCTATCTGTATTCAGTGTAATTTTTTAAAGAGGGTGGTTCCAGACTGTTTTGGGTTTCATGCCTTACTTTCAGTTTTTTTTTAATTTGACTTAAAACACTGAAATATAGGAAATTACAAATTTAAATTCTTCATCAGCGTAAATGGCATTAATTTGTAATGAAGCTGAATTTCATTGCTTTCATTTTTATTCTCAGGATTTAATAATAATTAAAGTTAATCTGGCTTTCAATTCAATATGACCCCCCTTCTGAACACTGACATCAGTAATAAAAACAAGAATGAAAAAACTTTACTGGATACTGATGCAAAATTTCACGGCATTTACCTGTCTTGCCTTCGAGTCTTTGACCATTAATCTCTCTGTGCAAGTTTATTTCACAGCCATTTTAATCAATTATAGAGCACCCAAGAAATTAAGAAAATGGTTTTGGCTCCAATTTTGTTGCTTCTTAGGACCTGCCATTACCACATGAACATACTAGACCCTGTGGTTACATGATTATAAAATGCCGAGTGGCTGGGATTTACTCAGAATTCTCAAATTCCTCCGTTGACAGAGGACTGTAAAATGTCAAGTCACAGGCAGTTTATGTTTTACACTGATGATCTGCCATGTTAATAATTGATTTTGTTTTATTTTCTTCTTAGGTTGAAACAAAGCAGTCAAGATTACAGGTAAACGTGTAATTATTTTGGTTAAGTAAGAATATTCCTTCTTTATTTAAGTACTTCTCGAAAAATTTGCAGAAGAAAGGAAACATTTCATTTGTAGAACAGACCTTACAAAAACGATGGAGCTCTTGATATTCTGGGCCACATAGAAAGTGGGTTGGACTTGGAGAAGCACTCAATATAAGCTCTCTCTCTCTTTTACAATTAGTGAGTGAAAGTGCCCACCATGATGGTATTGATTATTATTGATTATTTCTAGGACCATTCTGTTTCAACAAGTCAAGCATCACCGGATGGAGTTACAGCAGATGAAAATACAGTTAAGAAGGTAGACTTCCTTGTTTTGAATTTCACAAATCTGCCATACATTTGACTTGCTGTGGTTGTTGTAATGATGGTATTTTTTATGCCGATTTTGAAAAAGATGGTGTATTAAAGGGTGTTGTCTATTAGTCACAAGTATGGATTATAGCTCTTACTGTACTCACATTCACCAACACTGATGTGTCAGGGCAGAATACCTGACGCATGCTTTGTCCCTTCTGGGATGGAACCGGCAAGGTCTCTGTACAGACAACTGAAGAATCTACATGTACATCGCATAATTGGTTCCATTTTTGTCGGTTCAATTACATTGGAATCAATGTGATTTCCATGCCAACTTGCCCAAGTATTGTTGAGTCAGTTCACCTACGCACAGTCTCAGTGGGAAAACAGTGTGTTAAAAACACTTTGAAACGATACCACAGAACATTACACATCACCGGATAACCTGCTTTGTACTAAGAATCCTGCTTTGTACTAAGCCTGCTGACCAGAGTTGGATATGAATGACGGAGAGAAGTTGATACAGGCTACTTGACTGTAGTTGATGGCATGGGAATTTCCATTGTGCCCAAAATAACTTTTAAATGTACATTGTGACTCCATTTTGTTTTTGCCAGGAGCATTCCTCATCCACTCCGCCGTCCTCCCCCAATCCAGCTCCGCCAGAGGTCATTGCACCTCCTCCAAACAAGAAGGTAGCTTTTGTTTCTGATGTATTTAGAATGACAGGGCAGATACAAAGCATTTTGCAGCTGTCTGTGCCCAAAGCTGTGTGCATCAGCATTTGTATTTCTGCAGCCGGTTGTGCCAGAGAGGTACCATGAAGTGGCTACTCACAATCCTGGTCCCACTGGTTCAGCTTCTCAGGGGGGCCCTCTTGGTTTATAAAAAGATTTGTTGAAAGGTAGCCTGTATCAGATACCTGTTTTTTTAACTGTCAGAAATATATGTACCAATGGGAATTCTCTTGCTGATGCTGCTCGTTTACCTTCTTTGGGAAAATTAATTTGGTTGTGAATAGGAAGACCTTTTGCCATTGTTTGACTGCATAGAATTGTCTCTACGGCATGAAATTATAATTCGCAGTTTTGAAACATCCTCTCAAAGTCGCTACGTGAATGTGCACTATAGGGTTATGGTTGTGTCCATCTTAAGTTCGTACAAGTCCATCGGAAGTCATCCAGTCTTAACCACTTACTGCCAGACACGTATCCTTTATACGCCTGGCCGGGGTCTCCGAAATTGGACAAAGGGAACTGGGCCTTGTAACAAAAGACCAGGCTGCTGGGCATTACCAAGTTTTTTCAACTGTCAAGAGTGGAGATAAATCCAGCCTTGTTTTGAAACAGTATACCACGGTTTGGGGCATTTAGTGCGAGTGGATTACCACCAGGGACAAAAGCCCTCCACAACTGCAGCGATGAGCCACACATTACCACTGCACGCTAATCTGGCCCCTATTGAAAAGAGGTCAGCAGTGCACTGTGCCAGTTTCGTGAAAAAAAAGAAAATTACGTAACACCGCAAATTCTGGTCTCTTATTACAAGGTGGCAGGCCTGGCTGAAATACTCCAGCATCAATAGATGTTGTCTGTCAGATTAGAGTAGAAACCAGACAGTCATCGTATGGCTGTAAGTGTCCTGTATAAATGAAGATATGAATTTTTAAAGAAATTTGAAAAACAGAAAAAAAAAAGGATCATTATCCTGTCCCAGCATTATCAACGTTGATAGCTGCCATGGTTGAGTCCATCTCAAGTTTGTACAAGTCCTTCGTAAGTCATCCATTCTTAAGCCAAGTCACAAACTATTCAAATGAACTTTGGTTGGACTTCTGAAAAGGACTTCTGATGGAGTCAACTACAGCCTCACTGCATAGTTGCCTTGAACTCTTGCAACAGTCAATTTGAACTACCGACTTATTATATACCATTAATGATTTGTGGCAATTACAGCTGAGGAGGAACTCCACCAGCACGGTGGAGCACCAGGAGATGCCCCAGTTACCCAAGGTGCCAGACGGAGAGAGCGGGAGCGGTGCCCCGCTGCAGTGCAAGTGCCAAGAGGTGTTCGACGCCATGCTGGCTGAAAAGCTGGCCCAGCAGCAGAAGGAATTGCAGAAGGAGCACCAGAAGGCACTGGAGAAAGCTGTCAAGGAAGCCCTGAAAAAGGTCAGTGTGCACCGGAGATGCTAGGTGTGGTAGCATGCTATCTCTAGGATGCCGGTAGAGATTGCACTTGGACAAGATATTTCAACCCTAACCCCCTTTAGTCACTAATTGTTCTTCAACAGTTGAATACTTCACAGCAATTTGCTCACAAAATAGGGCCATCCAAGCTCACAGTTTGAGTCAAAGTGGGTAGGTCTGTGTCCACGAACACCATCTTTTGTAAATGTCTTTGTTGGTTGTACATTTTTAGCAGTGTTGTTTCACGTAATCAGCAGAGTTTGTGGTCATAAGCTGTGAAGACCTTGAGACATCCGTGTCAGATTTGCTTATGATTTCATTTCCAGTGAGCAACTCAGTATAAGGTTAAATCTTTGATGATAAAATTATCTGTTCTCTCTCAGCTGTGGTCGCCATTAATAATCCTTCAAATTTCATTTGAAAGTTTTTGCATCTTTTGGAAGAAATGAAGCTAGAGCTTAGTCTCTGTGACTTTTCAAAGTTAAAAGTTGAAGTGCAAATAGAATGCTGTTGAGTTTCAGCATACTGGTGGATTGCTGAGAATTCAGGAATTAAACCCCCCCCCAAAAAAACAAACTCCCCCCCCCCAAAAAAAAACCCCTACAGGCCTTTTTGTAGGTAGCTGTGAGATGAATGCTGTTGATGCTGGATCTTGTGACAATTTTTTTCTTAATCCCGTGATTGCAGGCCAAGGAAGAGTTTAAAGCAGAGAAGGAGAAGGCACTGGCCCATGCCAAGGAGAGTGCCAAGATGGAACTGGAGGCAGAGCGCAAGGAGGCCGCTGAGCGGGCCCAACAGGACAAGGACGAGGAGCTGGAGAAACTCAAGACCAAGCACAAGGAGGAGATCTCCTTCACTAAGAAGCGACAGTGGGTGAGTCAATGGGCGGGTCTTAACGAGAGCAGAAGAGAGCACAGCGTAATAGAAAGCCATCATGAGCTGTTCATAATGGACATGCAGCACTATATGCATAAGTGTACAAAACAAGGGGTAGATTGTATCGGTGACTTTGTGAAAATGTGTAAGTAAACAGACTGTGGAAAGGCAGCAGTTAGGCTTTCAGCATCGTCCGTTTAGGGTATTAGTGCAGCCTGCCTCTTGGTTGCAAATGTTGGTCTGTTTCCTTGTGCCTAGGCTGTTGTGCAGACAAATCGTACTGTTTCTTGCAAGATTGCCTGGGGTCAAAGGTTCCAAAATGGCTGCATGGGTGTTAAACATCAAGGATCCTGCTTAGTAAAACTAGCTAGACTACAAACACTCGTCAAGTGTAACCTCTGAGAGTCTGTGAAAACGTATATAAAGATTGGAGGATTTGGGTTAACACTTAAGTGTGAAAATTGGGTAAGTTACATGTAGATGGGCTGTGAGAACTAGCTGGAGAATATACACGTAGCATATGCATGAAAGCAGTGCAAATTTACACCAGGGTGAAATCACTTGATAGTGTAAGTTGCATTGTCACTGTTATGTTGTCACTGGTCAATCAGGATGAATCGATTTGAATGTAAATCATAAGATGTAGATATAATGTTAGTTCTCTCCCTAAAGGGACAATGATTAGGTTACTAATTGTTACATATACCTCACCTTGATAATGGAATATTTCCTCTGCTTACTCTGCCAATCAATCAATTGATTGACCACCTGTTACTGTCCCTGTTTGTGCAGTGTATCAACTGTGAGCAAGAGGCCATGTATCACTGCTGCTGGAATACCTCTTACTGCAGCATCAGCTGCCAACAGTCCCACTGGCACAAAGAGCACAAGCGTCTCTGCCGACGCAAACGGTGATGAGAAACCTCCCTTCCCCCAAAGATGGCCATCACAGTTCAACCAACGGGTCAACGCTACAAGGTCAGGTCTTGCAAATGCACAAGGTGTTGTAAATGTTGTACATGTCAGACTTAGCAAGAGTTTTTAAAAAGAGAGATTGTTTTCTGGTTTTTTTCTTCCTTGATATGCCCTTTACTGCAGACATTGCACCAACTAGTTGGGAATGAATAACCTGGTGGTATGAACGTCTTGGGAAAGGTTGCTAATGGAAATACGTTAACAGGTCACAATTTTATTTTTAATTTGTACAAAATTTAAGTTATTTTCTTTGAAATTTTCCTTTCTTGTTCCAGAGGTCCCCAGAGGAAGATTTGAAAAAATAAAAAAAATGTCCGTCAAAAGTGTGAGCTTGAAACATGCTCTCAACTTACAAATCAGTGGTAACTGCTCTTAAATCCACTATAAACAAGATACCTGAAATTTGCGTCCAGTTTTTATTTCAACTTGTAGCAAAGAGTAGAAAATATCTGTGTCGTTGAAACTTTTAGAAAAGCCAGATATCTAGAACATAATTTGTCATTCGAATATCATTTTGTTTTGTATTTCTTTAAACAGTTCAACCTAATTTTGTCATATGATGTGTCTAATGGAAGAAAGTGATGTAAATATTTTGGGTTTAATCAAAGGGCACAATTTTTGAATTTTATACGAATAATTCATAATTTTGAAACAGCTGGAAAACATCTCGGCCTCTCAAGGGGTAGTGAAGTCGGGGAAATTGAATTTTTTTGGCAACTTGAGTTAACGAATTGTGAATGTGATGTGATTGGAATTTTTTGTTTTGGGAAGTTGCAGATCTTGTTATACAGTAGTCTGGTTTCATTACTGTAATGCTCGACACACCTCACGCTAATTAGTAGATGGACGGATCGAGGCATAAAGAACATAACAAAAGGAATGATTCGCAATTCAGTGCATCCCCAACGTATATTCCCATAAGTTTACTTCCACCTTGGGGCCAACATTAGTCACCGCATAATGTTTTACTAACTACAGCACTTTGAAATATGGGTGGGCATGCTGCACTCTGTATCAATTGAGAAGATGGGTGGAGTTGCAAGGTGTAGTTTAATAACCCTTCAACAAATGGACTATCAAATCCCTTCGAAACATCGATAGACCAATAAGCCATTTGCTAGTTAAATTTGACCAAATTCAGCATTCCCCCGACTGAAGACACTCTTGCTATACCCTGTGATTCGGGGCAAGCTTTTGCATAGCGACCACCATCTGTGGAATGGACTGGTTCCTTTGTGCCCTTCTTATCCGTTGATAACAGTGTATTGTTGCAAGGTGTCTCTTATGTAACCAAACAAAGGCTTGCCCCGAATCACAAGGTATAGCAACAGTGTTTTTAGTATGGAGAATTCAAATTATGTTCACATGAATTTAAGGAACTCGGTGTACCAGATTTTATTCAAATTTAACTCGCAAAAGGCTTGTTGTGCCCATTAAGTCATGTGACCCATAGTGGATATCGAACAGCAACAAACGTGACATCCTCTCCCAGCAAAGTGTGTCACAAGTTTCATTTATCAAAAATCAAGCGAAAAGGTACTCCGACTACAGAATGTACTTAGTACCTTATTGAAAATCTGCACTATATTTGGTAATCAACACTTGAGACACTTTGCTGTGACAGGATGTCATGGTTGTTGTATTTGATACCTACTCTAGGTTGCATGATTTAGCAGGCGTAATTGGTCTGTTCACTTGTGTGGAATGCTTTAGAGGGAGGGTTGAAGTGCCGACAAGGTAGCAGACTCACATGGTGTTTTTCCATTAATTTGAGCCTCCCAGAGTATTGCACATTGCACCTGCGGAGCACTGAAGTGTGACGCCAGTTGCCATGCTGGTTCTAGGCATTCAATAGTTGGCTGAAACGTTACCTGCGAAAAGCACGGGGACTTCCTATACACTTTGGGGTTGTTTCCATATGTCACAACCAAGTACAAAAGCAATGAAACAAAAAATGAGTAACTTTGGTATTGAATCATTACCTTGGCAATAGACAAAACATGGCGTAATAACTTCGGCTTTCCACTTGCCATTATGGGGGATTTCCAAGTGTGTGGTGTTTCCTTGGCAGAGTGTTTATCCGTGGGTAACACTTCCATGCTCATAAGCTTGCAGTTTTGGTACAAGTCTTGGCAGCCAAGTTCTGTGTTTCAAAAGTTACGTGTTGCTGTAGGTCAAAAGGAAATTAGTTTCTAAAAACAAAAAAAGAGTTCTTGCAACATTTGTTTGAAAGTAAAAGTGAAATGAAAACAAGCTGAAACACTCCAAGCCTTCTTTTGAGGCCCAAACTTTTCATGAACAAGTCAATTGGAAAACCCTGATTGAAAGCTCCATCATTTGCTTTCTGTGTATCAGTGAGATCAGAAAGTCTACCTGCTGTGGAATTGTGAAATTCATAAAGGTTTGGAATATGATGCAATTCCACTCAAGAAATTTGTCCATTAAAAAAACACAGGTATGTAAGCTGTACTATAAAGAATAAATGCTGTGACCAAACTATAACATTTTTACAGGGTAGTCGAGGCATATGTGTATTTCTATTAAAAAGAGATAGCGTTGAAAAGGTACAAAAAGAGCTGTTTATTTGCCGAATTTTAACGAGGCCTGCCAGTGATGGTGACAGGCAAGTTCTTTAAATACACATATTTACTGGTTTGTGTTTTTTTGCAGTTTGGCATTATTTATGAGTATGACTATCGTGCTGTAGATACGAATGGATCAGAGGATTGTATGACAAATGGATTGTTTTAAACCATTTCTGGTTCAAGTTCTTAGGAAGTATGAAGGGTGAAGTATCTTAGCTGAAATTATGAATGTTTCTGTGTTTCCTGTTTAAAGGTAATAATGTTAAGTGTAAAATTCATGGATGTTTTGTTGGTTCTGTTTACTGTTAACAAACACCAGTCTTTAGCGTGCACGGCTTACGGTAGAAAGGAGTTTTTGTGTGAAAACGAGAGAAAAATTCATGTTTAAATGTCTTTGATGAGATGGACGTAATGTGGTCATTAAAGTACTGAATGGGAGGGGGTTGATAAGTCTTGAACAGTGATTTTGAAGTTTGTACATGAACATGTAGGGTAATTAGCATGATGGGAAATGCTTCAGGGGATAGTGGGCAGAACTGCTCTTGACAAATTGATGCTTCCAGTTCTACAGAGACATTGGTGCACAGAGGTTAGGGTTGCAACCAGATTGTCATCAAAAGATGAAAAACTTTTTGGTGCCTGGGCATTGGTTCCAAGATGTACCGTACTGTATCTGTACTCACTGCCTGCACGCATGTAAATCTTAAATCAAGGTGCTGCAAGGATATACATGTAAGTGAAAGTAAACCTGTACTGAGGATTTACTGAACTTTCACTGCGGTACCTGTTGCATCCCAATGTGAGCTTTGGTCCCAACTACACTTGGGACAACCCCAACTAACAGCAGCACACGTACAGTCCAAAAGTATGAGCATGCAGCTGGACCAGTGATTCAGCACTCCACATTATATGTACATGTACCTGTACGTGTAGCTGGAATTACATGTATCTCTAGTGTAGTTGGGACTCGGGCCTAACATACATACTACATATAGTTAGGGGGTTGCGTACTTGTAAAAATGATTTGACTCTGAGATTCACATAAGCTGGTAAAAGGCAAAAACTCTGAGTCAAAAATGCCATGCCCAAACTTTGCTTTGAGAAAACGTGTTACCCATGTGTAATGGCTTTATTGACCAACGGACCTATGGTGTATTTTGATATATTTTAATTACAAATATAGAAAAATGAATGAACATGTAAAGTTAAACGTACATGTACATATTCTGTCCAACATGCATCTACATCAAACAAAAATAAAATCATAGTTTGATTATGAATTAGTACATATCTATACGGGCATTAGATTTGTGTTTGTGGGGCATGCATTTAACTTGTGTTTACCTTTGACATGCCTTCTGCTAGTAGGCTTTGAGAGTTGGTGAACTGAAGAAAAGAAAATTTTTAATGTATTGAATAATCTGGCTCTTGATACCTAAACATATGGTTGACTTTAAGAACAAATTTTGAACTTCCCACTTGATTTGTAGAATTGTTGACGGCAGTATCCTCTTCCAGTGAGCAAAGTTCCTTGTCGTGTCATTCCACTAAAGTGACGCTAATCTAGGTTTATCCCTTAATCAGGTATAATTTCTGGAGTCAGTCACTTTGAGAGAGATTTATTCAGGTTACATGTCGTTGCTTCATATAAACCAGGTGGTGGTGCACATTTGCATTGACCACATTGTCAGCTACAGAAGCTGCTTAAGTGTCTTGATAAAACTGAACACAGCAAAAAATGAAATAGGTCAGTGAAGTCTGTCCTGCAGATATGTGAACTTTGAACTCCATGCCTGTTTGGCGTTGGAACGAAAAGTGAATACCTCTCACATCACCCCTCTAAAGTTCGAGAAACACCGCATGTAAATCTGCCACTACAAGAATGTTTCCATACATTGTTCGAAACATATTTTGTGGTAAAAAAAAAGATTCAAGATTCACGGCATTCTGTTGTATGGAGGCAAAGTAACTCCAGCATGTCTTCATGTTTGATCAGACTGTCTCCAAAGACTGCCAGCTAACAGATCACAGTATCACAGGATATCTATCGTTTTACACTCGTCTTTGATTTTCTTCCAAGTGGTACTCTCTCAAGGTCTACATGTGCCATACAAGGAAAAATGATTTCACAGGAGGCTCTTATTTTCAGTACTGTTTGAGTTCAAGCTCCTGGATTTTTTAAAATGCATCACTGTATGTGGAGATGCTGAACTACGCTGGTTAAGTCGTTTTGCATTTCATCAGGTGCAACATTTGGTACTGTCATGCCTCAGCGGAGTCAGCTCTTCTTAAATGAACAAGAGCATTCTGCCTGTAAAACTAGCAGTTTAGGTCATCACAGCTTGAAGTGACACTTTCTTCCAGATTTCTCTAAAAGTGAGATAGCTCACAGTCCAAAAAATATTTCAAGCACACAGAGGTATACACTGTTTAAGCTTTCCCCCCAACATCAATGCCCAAATGTGATAAGTTTTCCATTGTTTTGTTCTTGTGAATATGTGTGGAACACTCAGAGTTTGTTGGGCCAACTGTAAATTTCATGTACAGGTATCTGTTCTTTGTTTGAATAAAGATGGTACTTCTCCAGCAACCGATAACTGAAATGTTTAATTTGAAGTGTACACATATTTAGCAAAGAGTACTATGAAATATATGTTAATTATGGATCCAGATTTAAAATCACTGTGTGCGAGTTTATATCCCTATTCAGTCGCAGACACTGAACCACAGAGAACAGTACATCCACCACTGGATGTAAATCAACGTTTTGTACTAATAATCATACCTCCAAAAAGTTAGTAGAGACAATAAAACAATTGCAGTGCACAACTGTAGGCATTTACACAATTGTGTTACTTTGTTTTACATACATGTGCATGTACTTTGGTTGGGCCTGATACCAAAAGATTACATAATGCGGGGATCCGACAATGTGTGGATGACGACAGGTCTGCACAGTATTTCCACATTTAATTTACAAGACAACTTTTCAGTCATTTTGGGGTCAAGGTTATCAGCTGCAAAAGGCAGAAGAAACAGTCCAAGAAATTGTAAAAGTTCCAGCTTCAAGGTGTGCTCACAGGAGAGAAATGCAACTTGCTCAAGAAATGCTGTCTTGTATACATATATGCAGGTATGTACATAGCTCTCCAACTGTTACAGAAATGCATGTAATGGTTGATCTTGTGAGACATCTCTGTGAGTGATAACTAAAAGTAAAATATTCACAGGTATTCCCTAAAGTTGTAAGAATCCATAAATATTACACATTTTGTTTACTACTTAAGATCAGCTTAACAGTTCTCAAATTGAAGGCTTGGTTAACCACTTCCTGCTGGGGACTCCGGATCCAGACACGTATGCTTTATATGTGTGGCCGGGGTCTCCGAACTCGAACAAAGGGAGCAGGGCCTTGTAACAAAAGACTGTACTCGGCACAAACGACCAGGCTGCTGGGCATTACCGATATTTTTTCACTCTCAAAAAGTGGAGATAATCCTGCCTTGTTTTGAAACAGTATACCATGGTTTGGGGCATTTAGAGCAAGCGGATTAACACCGCGGACAGGTCACATGATATTTCACTATTTTGTGGGGACTTAAAACGTTATGGGGACAGAAAAATGTCCCAACAACTTGGTCCTAATTTGCCTCACAAAAGAAATTGTCCCCTTAACCCTGTGAAGGCCTACCTCCTTTGACAAATGTCCGACGAATTTGAATGTCACGGTAGTTATAAATCTAGTCTGGAACCAAATTTGCTGACAGGTTTTTACTTCAAGTCACTTTTGAATTTAAATGTGCCCTATGCTAGTAGAGTTTAACGTGGGCTGAATCCAATATACTCACATGGTGATGAGTAAATAAAATGTGACCTCTGCCAGATATCATAGTTGAATTAAAAGCAGACATTTTGAGCCTTAATTCTAAATAGGAGGTTTCAAGACCGTCAGGATTAATAAACTTTTAAAAAGTGGGCATGTAAATGTAATTTGCTAATGAAGGCATTTTGCACAAAAAAATTTCTTTCCATTGTTGAATGTAATATAATGGAGAATGTATTGAAAGTAGAATGCATGGACGACTGGTCAAGCAGTCGGGCCTTGCAGCTGATGTGTTGCAATGATACAAAACGTTCCTTTGTTTCACAAACGTTTTTGTCTTGCACCCCTCGTCTTGGCTCCAATCCCACCCCCTCGCATTTTCAGAGTGATGTTGGACCTCAGTGACCTCATTTGCTCTCCTGGGGAATCTCCATGCTCTTTGGAGGTTGACCTTTGATCTTTAGGAGCTGACTTATGACCCCCTACAGGTGATGGCCTTTTACCCCTGGTCTTTGATGCCCAACTCTGGCCTCTTGTTGATGCTGACTGTAGACATCTTGATTTCGGCACAGAGCTCTGGCCTTCTTGGTGCGGTGACCCCTGACCTTGGGGAGGTACCCTGTGACCTCGGGAAGGTGATGAATCTTGTTTTGGAGTTCTTGAACTCGCTTCCAGGATACCATCCCCTTTGGCTGATGGACCTGCATGTGCATGAATATAATTGAAGGTTTGCAAACATGTGCATCACACAAATATCTTTGTGAATGATTACAATGGATGTGAAGGGTTCACCTTTTGCAGAAAGCTGTAGTAAGCTTTTCACTGCTTGCAAATAAATTCTGCACTTAGAGAGATCACTCTATCTTCTCAGAAAAAGCCCATTTTAGACGGCAGAATACGCAGGAATACATTAGGAATGTGGAGTACATTTTTTCTCACCCTGTTATGCACATTACTGCTCCATGTTAAGAGGTTTGCAACACACACAGAAACACTCTTGTAACTTTACTGTCTTGTAGTTTTAACTTGAGCTTTCACACACTGATTCATCATGTTAGGCAAAAAAAATTTGAAAATTAGGTTTTTCATTTGCAGTATGCAAAAAGTAGTGTAAGTGCTTTAACCATGTCCTACCAGAGAGCCCGGTTTTGGGTACCTTGGGTTTGTATGCATAGCAGGGGTGCCCGAAATCGGGCAAAAGATTACACCACTGTCTGTGGCATTCAGCGCAACGAAAGCGCTCCAGCACTCCAGTGATGAGTGATAAAATACCGCTGCACACTAATCTGGCCTGTATTGAAAAGACGCCAGCAGCGCACTATGCCAGTTTCAGGAACAAATGAAACTTATGTAACACCACACAATCTGGGCTCTTTTTACATGGTGGCAGGCCTAGCTGAAATACTCTGGCATCAATAGATGTTGTCTGTCAAATTAGAGTAGCCACCAGACAGTCACTCCAAGGGGATTAGGCGTTCAGGAAAAATAGATAAGAAATTTCACAGATTTTTGAAAACCAAAGATATTGGAAAATCACCTGTATGTAGGCACTGTATTTAAAAGCACCCGGCAGGGGATGGTTAAGGAAACTTTTGACTTTGATGGGTTTGATGAAGAGTTCTTACAACAGTATGCTCTTTAAGAATTTCGCCAGCTTTTTCCATGACATATCACTGTACGTGTGGGACAAGTTAAGGGCTTTTTTCAATTATGTACATACCTGTATCTATACACAACCACCATACTCACCCTCATTCCCAGAGTTTCTTGCAACAGAGGCTTCTACAGCAGTACTGTCCTGCTTTTTTGCAGGTGTTCCAGGCACGCTGTTTGTTTCGTCCTTGGTGCTTTTTCTGGGCACTCTGCCTTGTTGAGCTATGTCATCTTCTTTGGTGAGCTCCTTATTGCAAGCAGCTACATCCTTAGCCTTATCTGAGCTTCTCAACCTTTTCTTTGGGGTGGCATCTTGAAATCCATCTCTCTTTTGACCGGTTGAATTATCTGATATTGATCTCCTCCTTTTCTTTGGTGTGTCTGTACTCCTTACTGTCTGCTTGTCCATATGATGCTCCTTGGAAGCTTTCTGGTTGGATTCTGGGGGTGGTGGTCCCTTGGTTGTTTCTCCTTGTGGGGACAAAGTAGAGTGTGTTTGAGGAGCTTTTCTTGGACATTTTGCCTCCTTCTCAGGAGTCTTGGAATTAGGGCTTGGCTGTTCGCTTGGTCTATTAGATGATTTGTTTTGCTTTTGTTTTGAGTTAGTAACTGCTTTCTTCGGCCTCCCTCTACCGCGTGCTGATCCTCCAGCAGCAGAGGAGGATTTGGTTGCCTTGAATCTGTCAGAATTGGTGTCAGTGGATGATTGTTTTCTTTTATGCCTTTTGCCCTTCTTTGCCTTGGTCAAGTCTCCTTCAACATTACCATCTTCCTCACTGTTGATGATTTCTTGCTCTGTGGTGCGTGTAATACCTGCCTGCACTTTTTTAATGCTCTTTAGCAACTGCGATCGTCTTGACATGGCTGCATTCTTTTCGGGCTGTGATTTGCGTTTTTTCACACCGTGTGGAGTCCAGGTTTCATCATCCGAGTTCTCATCCTGCTCGGAGGTTTCTGTGTTGGAGGACTGATGGGTTGCCCTCCCCTTGCCTTTCCGTCCAGGGAGACCTTTGCTCTTCGTGACCTTGGACTTGGCTGTCGATGGACCAGGGATGGATGGTGATTGTGCTGTCTGTTGGCGGTGACGTCTTGATCTTGTTTCCTTAAAATTAAAGAAAATGGCTTTATAAACAGATGTTTTGACCCCCCAACCCCTAAAAAATTGAAGAACGAGCTGGAAAAAGGGTTCTTTTGCAGATTACTCAGTGAGAGTTGTCCAGTGCCATACCCTCTCACCTAAACATTGGCGTAAGTGGGTTACTTCACTTTGATTTTTGTTTGACCAAGTTGGATGCCTGTTTCATAATGTCACTGAAATACCCAAACCTGACTCTTATCTGCCACTCACACAGTGCCCCCAGAGTCTTTACATAGTGCCAGTAGCTAGCTTGGGATTCCTGTATGGTATGTATAATTGCCTATAACAAGACCCTTACAGTGAGTGTTTTCAGTACAACAGTTGCCAAGACTTGACAACGATGTTAATACCTTCGACCTTTAAAACCAACTTTAATACCTCAAGGCCTCACGTATATACCAGACACAGGTGCAGTACACTATTCTGTGTTTCACTCGCACTTGTGTAATACCGAATATTACAAATATTCTCCTGTGCAGTGTACCTAACTGCTAATTTAAAGATCAGAAATAATGAAGGAAATAAACTTGTAAGCGCTCATAGTTACATTTGTAACTGTGGAATAGGAGCGAGCTTTGATCTGGGATATTTTTAAGCTCCGATCCTCAGTTTCTGAATCACTGGCATTGGATGTCTGGTTGACTTCATGGCTTGCTTCAAAATCTGCTTCCAGTTTTTCGAATCTGCAATCAACAGGTGACAGAAATGCTTGAAACTATAAATTGTAAATTTTCCATACGTAGAGCAAACACTGGTTGCTGGGTTACCCAACAGTATCAGCTTTCATCAAGGCTCTGTTTCAAATCTCAAATCCAAGCTTCCAATATGACACCACCATGCTAACGATTATAAAATACACGCACAGAATCATTATAATACTGAGCAATGTTGCAGTTGAGACCGTCACAAGGCCATTCGGAAGAGCAGTCACACTGTAACATAGTGAAAACTGACAAAAGAATGCTTCTGTTGCGGTTCATTTGAACAACCCGTGACTTGAATTCATACCGGAGGTCCTGTGTTGATTTTGTGATGGTCTTATGATGGCATTAAGGCATCTTGACTGACCAAATTGTTCTACTTCAATAAGCGCTGAACATCACCATATAGGTGGCAGAGACCTGAAAATGAACGCTGGCAGATGTATATGCATTCTCTTACCTAACCTATTTGAGGACAAAGTGCAACTACACATACGCATGACTAATAGTCTCACAAGACTTTTGCAATTTTCACAAGAAATTATTGCCAAATTTTAATAGACTAGCTCTCCAAGTGTAATAACTTCTACTTCTTCGCGTGTTTTGTTTTGCTGTTTTTTGAACCACAAGTACTGTAAACAAAGTTTGGGATGAAACGGTATGACTAAGATAATCTATGCATCCACAGCCCACTTGCCTCTTAACGATATATTCTGTGATGGATTCCCGCACAATCATCAAGGAGGTGTTGTCATGGAGACTCAGTTTCAACTTTGTGTTCTGGTACTGCTCATGTAGTCCATGGTGCAACTAGCACAAATGACAAACACCAAACGAAAAAAAGAAGATGATATCAATATGTTGTGCATAGCTCACGTATCAGACGATGCAGTTGGAGGTTTCTAGCATGCTGGAAATGCTGTTTTTGTTTGTTCCTAGTTTGGATCTTCATTTGATTCGCCAAAACAGCATTACCTATTCATCTGAATGACATTCAGATGACATTGTTGTGCATAAATTCAACATGTAGTAGTAATTGCGCCCATGCATCCACCGGGACTCTACAGACGAGCACCCTAAAAGCAAGCTATGAACTGGCATTTCATTGGCATACTTACAAGAATTTACAAATTTGTGGATAGATTACCATCAATTTGAGAAAAAAGAATATTCAAAAACATAGCCTACAAATAGGGATGTGGGTGTATTACAACTACTGCACATGCAGCATCTGCTGACACTAGCAGTGTTGGTCACTATGCTGTATCATCATATCGTCTGGTCATTATGCAGATCCCTCCCCTAACAATCCAGGGACCATTTCTGATCTCCAGGGAGTACACAGCTCTATGCTGCCATTTCAGCACAAACAGCTACAAGTAAATGTAATGTAATCGAAATACAGCCACAGCATGACTGGAGATAAGCAATGAGTGATGGACTATGCAGATGCTGCATGATGTCGATTAAAACTGAAAAAAATGAACAAATGAGCAAGTGATATAAGCAAATGGATAACTCAACAATGGAATACAAAAATGAACGCACAAACAGAAAATAAGACAATCCCCAACAATCCTAGCAAACAAAAAGAAATGAAAAAAAAGAAGACCTCCACATACAGTGTTCAAGCTGAAAATCTGGCTGCAAACATCTTTGTTGTCCCTTTAGGTGTGATGCATTGAAAATAGGATGTTTAAAATTGTAGATTTTCATGTGCATGTACATCTATGAAGTCAAACAAAATTGGTAATGAAGACTTTCCAAGGTTTCACACATTTTAAAGACATACATGTATTCTGTATACATGTACACTTGTTTTTAAAGCCTGAAGCCCTATGCCCCCTGTATCTTAACTCAGTGTTGGAATGCTAGCTCTTCTGGGTGTGCCTGTTATTTTCCTGTTCCTATCCTCTAAGACCAAGAAATCTGTGGTCTGTGCTTGGTTGCTGTAAATAAGGGTTTCAAGGTCTTTACAAAGTGAAAGTTGGAACAGCTAGCCTACCCCCAAACTAATCACACTTACAAAGTGCAACTGCCATATGCACTTTAATACTTAGGACACTAGTCACAGTGTAAAAACCCACCTCCCAATCGCTACTAAAATTAACATAAGTTTACCGATAAAAAGTTGAAAAACAATTTAGGCTCCAAGATGTCAATGACTTATTTAATGACAAACTTCCCCTCCCATGTACGTTTTGGACCGCAGCTGTACATCTATTATATTTATTCCTTTATTCCATCTCTTTATCCAGGGTATGCCCAAACAGTAAAAAACTAGTTTCCACTGGGACCCTTCAACTACCGATACAACACAAATTGTTAAACAGTCTTAAGTCAAAATTAATGAGGAAATGTAGATTGTTGAAAAACTTAAAAAGAGACGATAATCTAACATTATTATCAAATATGAGCGTCTCAGAAAGTTTAAAAACAAAACCATATACACATCAAATTTTTCAACCACCTTGGGAATCAAGAGAGGATGAGGTGGCACGGATTAGTATTTTGGTGTTAGAGTAATAGTATTATCATGTATTAACTGTAATACCTTTAAAATACCCCATAGACTCAAGATAGTGATTGACTTATTACAAGCTCATAAATTGATCTGGTAAGAATATATTGCATATTGCCCCCCCCACAAAGGGATGCACGCCTGTGCACACTGCATTCCTGAATCCACATGTCAGGAACCTTGAATCTTTTCCAATAATTTTTATTGTTTATTACATTAACACTGGATTTGGATAAATTCCATGTAGTCCGCACCAGATCTCTTCAGGAATGTGTGCAAACAAGACAAAAATGAAAGTAGTTTGACCTGAGAGAATGAAAGTCTCTCAAGAAACAGTTTGTTTATGTCTTCACCGACAGCTTTATTTAGCCCCTGCTCTTAGTATGTGAGTTTTAAATGAAAAATGAAACAATTGAACCAATAAACAATAAATCAGCTGACATCTAACCAATGCCTATTCTTCTCAGTCAACAAGACATCAAGCTTACACATTTACACATGTGCATCTGGTACGCGAAACTATTTCACTTCTCAATTACATGTATGGTGAGTGGAAAGCATTGGACTTCTACCAAAGGTCTTTGATGTGTCTTTGACACTAAATGAATGTGTAGCTCTGTACATGTACTAACATAATCCATGACTTGGCTTCACAGTCAGTGGTGTGGGGGGGAGGGGACACAGGGGAGTTGCTCCCCTGTGGGAACTCCAGACTCCTTCTGCTCCCTCCACCTTGGAAAATTGGGATTTTTTGGGAGGGGGGGGTTGTCGCTGCACCATCTACAAATGTTACTTTAGTGTAGATATCGACCTACATACATTTAGCATGGTTAGTGAAAAAGCTGTCCATTATACAAAGTCAGTGGCGGGAAACCAAGGGGGGCAACTGCCCCCTACCCCTGTGGGAACTGTTGCTTTCTCTTGTTCCCCCTCTGAGAAAAGCCTGGCTAGGCCACTGTACACAGTACTAAAAACAATTTGGAAACCTTTAAACTTGGGTAATTCTATGTGGCTAATTGTTCAGTAAATTTCAAATTGTCTCCTGCCCACACACTTCTGAAAAAGGACCATGTAACATAAGACATATGGGAGAGGGTGATGGGGAAGCAGTCATCATGTGGGTAACTAACTGATCATACGAAAATTTTGTTTAGTAAGATTTTGGACCCCAAACATTCCAGTAAATGGCATCTTGTTTCCATCCACCTGTATTCTCCATTCCTGAGATATACAGTAGATAAACTCAACATTTAAAAATTTAATTTGTTAATTGTAAACCTACAAACAGTACCGGTAGTTGTTATACCCCTGCATAACAGAAACTAACATGTGATTAAACCAGATGCACTGGCAAAAACATGTTGCAGTACTACCGAGGGATAAAACTGTCAGGAGAAAGATTCTGTTAACATGGTACAAAAGAATCATGTATTAAAAAGGACACAACAGATCACCCCCAAGAAAATATTCAACATCTTAACTACCAGACAGTGAATCACCTGTGCATGAGTTTTTGATACCACCTCAGCTCTGAACCTGTTAGAACTGCAGGGCTATGTTTACACACATCTTTAGATCAAGTAGGAAATAAGGCCGTGTCAAAACACTGGTGTTATGACTGCGCTGACCCCAAGTTGACTGGCAACTTCTGGTTTGGGGTGTTCCCGATTTCTAAACTCAGGAAATATGTGCTGCATTTGCCAACTTTGTGAATACCTTAAATCTGACCACAACTTGGAGATTAGCCAAAGGCTACAAACCCCCAAAATAACAACCTGTACAGCTCAGCAACAAGACCTGAACCTGGCAAGTTATTGAAAATCTTTATGAAACAATATAATGTACAATATATATGTACATATACATACCCATTATGGTGGAAACAGTAAAGAAAAAAGTCAACGCAAATTACAGTTTCCCATATTATGACGAATGTCAGTTTTGTTTCAATCTAAACTAATCTTTGACTAAAATCTCTTATTTTACAACTTTAAAAACATTTACCATAATACATGTACTATTGTTTTAGTTCCATCCTCTGACCCACGGTTTCTTTCCAAATGACTTTAAATACTCTCCGATACAGATCATGTCGCCAGCTCTTTTCTGGCGGTCAAAAATGAAGGGCTCTGAGGGTGATATTATAAGGACATTTTCTTCAAACTTTCTCAACCACTTGAGCCACTTTAAATTTGCAGTCAAGATAGATGAACACATTGTTTTCAGCTTAGTCATTCTGTACGCTGTTGCCAATGTACACAGGCTGCTTCATCTTGGCCTGATTCATTAATTTTGCAGCCACCACCAGATTCCTTTCCATCCTGTTTTCCCTTTTGCAAAAGTTCCAACCTTGAGAGACAGCTGGGAAGAGCTGGCCCAAGCCTGTCACCCCTTCTTGGCAAGGGCAGGGATAATTGACAGAGGTGAGGGTAAATCTGTTCACTTGTCAAGCCCAATCAATCACCGGCCACTTATGCTGGGTATAAAAAACAGGGTTCAGAATCCCTTGAGCATTTACAGAATTGTTTGGCCTTGTGAAACAAGTGACTGAATTTGACTGATTGAACAGTTAACTTTTCTGCAGGTGCAAGTGTCAAACTTGTGTTTCTGGGTGAGAGATCCTGCTTGGGTACTGGAGAAGAGGCATCATCTTCCAAGTGGTATGTTAATTCAATGTTTTTTGTGATGTTGTTTTGTTGATACAAAATGTCAAATGCACTGCATTGCATGAAGCCGCTCATACACTTGCAAACTTGTAGGCCTACATGTAAAATGACACTAAGCTACCGGTACGGTCCCTGTAGGCTGTCTATGCATAAACCAAAGATCACTGATATGACAAAAAACATGATGATGTAAGGTCTGCTTTGGAATGTTCTAAATGCACCATGGTGAAATGGACTTAAAAAGGGTCACAAACTTAAGAATTACCAACTTCGATTTGTGTCATTCATGTTCAATGTACTTGTTAATGTATTCAAGTGGCTTTCAACTGGCTTTTAAAAATTGTAAGGTTTCAATTTGTCTGGAATGAAGTAAATTCAATCTGGCAGATTGTTGACACAACCCAAGTGTTCACACAACCCTCCCCATACATGTACATCTGCTCCTGAATGAATTCCCTGTCTGGCAGCTTGTTACCAAGACAGCGGGATATCAACTACACAGTTGAATATAAGATGCACAGATTAGAAGCTGTGCTAGCATGCTGTACACAACAAGCTCGGAAGTGACCTAGGACTGAACTTTTACAAACTTTAGAGCAGTCTCCATGGTATTCCATACTTTGTTTTATGTAATCAGATATATGATCAAATGATTGCGATAAAATAAGTATGCCCACAGTGTAGGCATATGGTTTCTACACATAAAATAGTATATGTGTAGTATATATATATATGTGTAGTATACCATACTATAGTATATAGTATATATAATAGTGTATAAATCAGATATATGATCAAATGATTGCGATAAAATAAGTATGCCCACAGTGTAGGCGTATGGTTTCTACACATAAAATAGTATATGTGTATATATATATATGTGTAGAATAGTATATAGTATATATAATAGTGTATAAATCAGATATATGATCAAATGATTGCGATAATATAAGTATGCCCACAGTGTAGGCGTATGGATTCTACACATAAAATAGTCACTGATATAGCCACACACAAATTATCATGCACGGTTTTGCGTGCCTTACCCAGTATCAAAACAAAAGTATCAATGATGGTCAAGGCCAACAAAAAAACCCAGACTGATGTTCCAGAATTGATGTGGCGATGTGGCTTTTTTCCGCTAGGGTTGGATTGTTGAGTCATGGGACTAGACCAGCTTTATTATGATTATAAGCTGACAATAAACAACTTCGTAATCATAGTCTGCTATTATTGTTCAACATCGATCTTGTCAGGATCTATAGCCCTGAGTAAATGATTGAGCTGCCTGCAAAAATATCCAGGCAGTGCAGAAACAGAGGGCGCTGTTGCAGCTCTCGCAGAGAAAACAAAAGATTGATGTACATGCTTGAAATTGACGCATGCTGACCAGAGATGAAAGACTTTTTAGGGGGCTAACTGCTAAGAAGAGTTGTAACTTGAGTACCAACAAAGTGTAGCTGCTGTGTCCCTTTTTTACCCTCGCTCCCAACATAATGTTCTGCAGTTTTAGCTAAATTATACTCAACAGTCGAGGTACATGCATCTTCATAAATCTCACAAAATAGTTTGGAAACTCTTGATGGATTTAAAGAATCTGGTGGAGTTTGAGTTAATTTACCTGAAATGTCAGAAATGGGGGCTCAACAAAACAAAACAAACCAAAAATTGACAAGAGAAAAATCCAAACTAGAAAGGATTGCAAAAAACTGGGAGCAGTTTTTAAGCAATGAAAAACTTCAAGAGAATGTTGTACTCTACTATTAAAGTTTGGACTGCAACATATCACATAAACCTCAAATACATGTACTAATAGCTATAATGTCCAAACTGAAACACAAAGGTACATGTATGCCAACAAATTGCAGCGCATAAGAACAAAATTCTCCTGCTTAGAAACCATCATGGCACCCTGCCAATTTGAGTTGAAGGACTTGTCCTGTTGTAAATATATTTCCAGAGACTGAGCTGTCATTCATGATGTCTGTGTGCAGATGACATAATAGAACTATGGAGAAATGTACACGAATACATGTCGTGAACATGTATGTGCATACACATTTGGAAAGCAGAGTAAATATTAACTGGCAATATCTTGCCATGTCAAATGTATGCCGGTTAACAGGTGTAGACCACCTGTGATTTTAGGAGGTTGAAAACGATTCTTCTGTTACATTTTATGAAAGGTAACAATTTGTGAAGAACTGATTCTTAGGAATTCCAATTTTTATCTGTTCTGAAGTATGACATTAAGCGAAATGTTCTCACTCACTAAAGACATTTTTGGTTTGGGGATTACTGCAGAGGGCCAGCCTTGTGCCTCCAGATCTTACTGATGACAATCACATGCAGGGTATTTGTAGCTCACCATAAAATGACTTGCAAGCTGCCAGAGCCACTTTTGAGTTGATGACCTCTGGAGGAATCTTGCCCAAGGCAAATCTGCAGGAACCCACAATACTGAACCGACATCAAAACAACTCAGTTTGCTCTTTTTCAAGTGCAATCTGAAACAACACTACTGAAAAAAAAACCCTATTTAGTGGGATCTACATGTACAGTTTGCATTTCATCAATGGGCTTGGACTTTCAAGGATTTCCAAGAGTTCCTTCAGGCCTACGTTAAGTATCCCTTTCCTGGTAAAAAAGAGAAAGGCTGATGATGAACTCTTGCAACTGCACCTGCAGCATTCATGCAAAGACTATTGCTTCCAATGAAAACTGTGCATACTCTGCACCAAATATCATATGTACGAGCAAGCATCTGTAAGGTAACACAGTGTGTCGCTGCATTGAGATGTTGCTGGGTTATGGACATGTATGTACATCCCACGTTTGCAACAACTACCATAGTGCTTACTTTCAGAAACTAGTGGCTTTAATTGCTTCATTAATAACTTGTCACAAAAGATTTCTTTTTGTCAGAGTTGAGGATGAATAAAAAAACATCCAGTATGCTGCCGACATTGCGACACCAGTGGGTCTCCCTAGCTATTCTCTTCAGTATTGTGACTCTTCCCTTCAAGCAAAGCTTGGCTCAGGACCAAGACACAGTTACCACAGCTAAAACTCAAGAACCCCAGGCACCCCCATCAATGTGCCAGTACATGCTACGGGGCGAACCAGGCCAACCTGGGCCCCCAGGTTTACCAGGTATTCAGGGACCTGCTGGTATGCCAGGTGAGAAAAAATTATCAATATGCAATTCAGTTGTTTTCCCTTTAAAAGAATTCCTCCATGGCCACGGCCCATTAAGTACGGCTTTTTTGGAAGGAAAAATATTCAACAAGAAATTAACCTGCGATCACACACATCTGGCTCCATGGCTAACCCACTGTGCCATGTGCATGTTTTTATATAGACACTCATTTCTACTGAAGGGGAAATTGGGCAGTTACTGACGTTTTGGTATTACTTCAATGCCAGTGTTTTATTTTGTTATTACAAAGGCAAATATGTATGTTGGGCATGATCGGTCGATCAGCACAGTTAGATTGCATTCAGCCGATCCTATACATACATGTATGTGAAATCTTCATCTTTACCTCCCCTTTTAAACAAATCTTCAAAAACTGCAAACTAATAAGGAAAATGCAATTGGCTGATAGTGACATTTCATTATCAACAAATCACACAATAGACTGAGAGATGTTTGCTAATGTTTTGCCTCCTTGCCTTGATGAAAGAATATATTAACCTCAAATTTCAGTGAAATTTCATCAAGCTTTCAACATTCCTATTAAAAAAATGAGTTTACGTATCTGCTGAAAGTTCTAATAAAATTGTACTTTGGCCTGATTTTTCTGTTTTCTTTTTTCATAATTACTGCATACTTTAAAAGTCTTTAATGTGGTCCAACCTAGTGAAATTTGTTGAAATGCTACTTTTGAGTTAAAAGCCTTTAAGCAGCCTTGCATTGCGAAAAAAAATTACCAGTGGTCAGACTACAATCAGGATTACCTTTTGATTACACATTTTTACAGCCAGAGCTGTATATACAGGTAGAAAGATTAGTGCCAACATCAGACTTTTGAACCAAAATGGCTGTTCATTAAGTGCGCAATACAGCATGCAGCTACTGCGTGCTAATTGTCCATAAGCTGTGATGGATAAGCCACCATTTTGGTTCCAACAATCGAGACGCTCATGTGGTAACTCTCTCTATAAATAGCTTTTCTACAGCATGATGATCTGAAATGTTTTGGTTGTCCTGAAAAACATGAGTGGTGTTACCCAAACCAAGAAAGAACAGGTTTGTCCGTGTGCCAAAAACTCTGTGTTCATTCCCATATTGTTAGCACTTCACATCTTTACTACATGTACGTAGCACTGCTGGGGTTGATGGAAAGTCCACTGTTTTTAGGTTGTGAAAAATATGGTGACTGTTGTCCTATTCTGTGCACAGGGAACCATGGAAATAATGGTAACAATGGGCTGACAGGCCCGCACGGACCAAAAGGGGACATTGGACCACAAGGCCTGCCTGGCATTCAGGGTTACCCAGGCCCCCCAGGACCTCAGGGTCCCTCTGGAAAGGCAGGTGTCTCCGGCCAGCCTGGCAGCTCTGGGAGTTCCGGAGCCCGGGGGCCACGTGGGCCACCGGGAGAAAGAGGCCCCAAAGGACAGAAAGGCGACAGTGCATCGGTCGTCCAGTCCTCGAGACACATGCTGCCCAGAACGGGTCGGAGAAAAATTGCATTCTCTGTTGCCTCGTCCAACACAATGACAGCACCTGCCGAGGACTCCATCGTTCAGTTTGACCACATCTTCACACGGCATGGGACTGAATTTGACCCTGACACAGGCAAATTCACTTGTCAGGTAAATGGCACATACTACTTCATCATCCATGCCAACAAGTGGACAAACTCCCGCAATCTGCACATTAAGCTCATGAAAAACGGCTCCCTGATGACAGCTCTGTATGAAGATGCAGGCTACGATTATTACGATGCAGCAACTAACAGCATCCTTCTGGATCTCAAGCAAGGGGATAAGGTTTGGCTTCAGCTGCACAGCAACAGTGAGGTCTACAGTGGACTGACAAGAATGACTACATTTTCTGGTTGGCTTGTCTTTGAAGATTAAACAATGAATAGGACAGTTCATGGAGCATGCACAAAACAAAGTCACAATTGACAAACTCAATGAATGGTTAAATCTTCGCATGTTAAACCCTGAACAAAATATGTACGACAAGACTTTGCTCCTAAACATAGAATTACTTACATGGGTTCTTGGCAAAGAGCAGTGTGACGTGTGAATGTAGAACTTGATTGTGAATTCACATCGTAAACTCGGTGAAACGTTTACATGTTTTGACAGAGATTCCCTTGAGAAATTTACGAACACTTTACGTGGCAGTGCAGTGCACATTTCCATGAAAGTGAAAGCTGCAAAAACTGTCCGGTTACAAGCAAGTGCACCACAAACAAAGTTGTATCTGCGACTCCAGGACACTACATTTCATGTTGGAGTTACAGATATATGAAATAACAACTCCTTAGCGTAGAGTTTAAACCTGCTCCTATAAAATAACTTCAAAACTGAAAGTGACTTTCAGCCCATGAAATGAGACTGATCTTTTATAAAACAAAACCCAACCGGCCAAACAAACACAGAAAAAGCCAAAACGAAAAAACAAATGAAAACAGAGAAAAATGCACAAGGTGTGTTTGTTAATATACTTTTACATGTAAATATGTTAGTGCTTTCCGAATTCAATACTGGTGCTTTTTTTTTTGTAATAACTGAAGAGTCATTATCAAGGTTCAAGCTCAAGTAGAAAGATACAGCTTGCTTAAGTACACTTTTTGGTTGGAAATAATCCATAGTTGGAGACATGTGCATACACATACAGAGTCACTGAACAATATTGTGTGTTGTACCATTAGAGGTGGAATATTTCTGTATTTCATACTGATCTTCAATTAGGTTGCATTTTTGCTACAATAAACTGCAGCTGTTTGTGCATGGTACACTGACCTAATTATGTATTTCTTGGATTCCAAAAGTATCTAGGATTTTTTCTGACTTTTGTGCCCTGTGAAAAAGGATGATAAATGTCACAGTAGCACACAGAGCATATTATACACTAATCTGGTGGTTAGAAGTAGAAGGCAGCACGTTTGGGTTAAATGCCTCTTGAGCCAGTAGATAGACCAATCCAGTTAACCCTATCAATGGCCAGCACTGACAATCAACATACTGTGCTTCTCTTGCCAGACTTTTGCGTACGCCACTCCCACTTTTTTGTTCACCAGTGCATCAGTATCGAGAAAAAGTACACAAATATAACATAGTTTGAGGGTTGGATAGTCGATAGTAGCTTCCCTTGGTACTAAAAGTTGACAAACTAGTTACCCAGGCATCACACTGCATACTGGAAAAGATCTTTCCTGTCACACCTACATGAATAATACAACCCTTCCTCACTTTATGGACTTGTCTGTACATGTAATGATGAAGCATAGGGTTCAACACAAGCTCACCTCCAGTGTGTTGTCGTCAAAGCACTCCGTCATGAGACTGTGCCTGTGACGTTCAAGCCATCGCTCAGTGGGATTCTGATCGGACTTTCCTTCCATGTAAGAGGCATGGAAGATCATCTGCAGGCAGTGAATTTCCATTTAAAAATTGATAAAGGATTCACTCTATGCATAACCATACAATTGGTCAAAAACATTGAAACAAACAAACAAAAACATAAAAATGAAGCATGAGGTAAGTTTCTTGCAGTCCACCCCTTGACGGGCTTTATAAGATGTAAACCTCTCTCAAAGCCATAATTTGCATACATGCACATGTAGGGGTGGTAGGCAAACCGTTGCTGGCTGTCATTATTTTAAGAACAACAAATCATAGAGTACAAGAAAATCTCACCCAGCTATTAAATTACTATTTAATATTCAAAATGCAAAATGAAATTACCTATTCAAATATTACCTGTACATCAAAACCATTTACATGTGTTTGAGTTGCACATACATGTAAACACAAATGAATATAAAGCTCTCTTGAATGATGGCCACTGTTATTCAGAGAAAGTAGTCTGTCTTAAATTATGCATACCCCAACCCTCTAAACTTGTTGTCACCTTGAGCAAAAAACATGCTGATAAATGGATATCAAATCGGCCCCCTACATGCACTTAAGAAAAGGTCACCATTTTCAACACCTGCAACAAAGTTCCCCTCACACACAAACGATTCATCCCACTTGGAAAGCAGTTGTTTTGCCTACCTTTTTTGGCATGGCAGTAAACATGAATGCCTTGCTAACTGTCATTTTGTGGAACACATACAGGGTGTCAAGATGTCCCTGACTTTGTAAGGTGTCAACGAGTGATGCTACACTCTTCCACTGGTCTAGGGAAATGCGGATCTGCCAAAAAATTTTTTGAATGGTAAAAAATTTGTAAATATTGGTATCTGACCCTACGTTAATGTGAAATACAGTGGTTTGTAGTTGTTGGACTGCCAGTCCAATCAAATTGACACAGTCATAGGCACATGTAGTCTGCAGTATTTACACAGAACAGCGAGACTTCATAAACTGAAAAGCAGTCCATTAGGCTATCCAAGGTCACAGTTGTGCCCATTTAAAGAGACACATGGTAACAAAAAGTGTTACTTTGCATGATCATAACACCTTCAAAGCAGATACCTGTTCAAGGTGGAAATCACATCACTAGCTTTCCACAATAACAATAATGCTTTGATAGGAAGAAATGGAGATAGTCCCACTCTTACTTCAACAGCCTTCCAGCCAGTATGTGATGTCAGAACAAATGAGACTGCTTATTGGTCAGAACACAGAATTTCAGCACAGTAAAATTGCTCAGGTTTCATAATGCAGCAGTTTATAAAATTACCATCTACAATTTGCCCATAAATGTGAACAGTCCCGTAAAAGCTCTACATTTTTCAATGCAGGGAATTCTATTCCCTAGAGCCCATGGTAAGCAAACCCTTTCCTCAAACATAAGAACCACAGTTTACTTGTCTTGTAATGATAACGCCATACAGTACCTTAAACTTGGGAACATGAGGCTGAGTCATGTACAAAGCATAGAGAATGTAGAGAGCGCCAACACGCCACTGCAGGTCATATGGAGGCAGAAAGTACTCAGTAGTTATCCGAAAGGCTTCCTGCATTGCCTATAACAAACAGTTGAAGTTATTTTTTAACAGTAACATCAAATAACGGCAAAGTTGTCGTGCAAAGTCGACAGATTTATACATATCATACAAAAGAGTTAGACTGAATTAATTGAAGTTCTATTCAATTTCAAGAAATATGGCATTTCAGCATCCTGTCCTTTGAATGGTATACTGCTTATTATTTCACATGCAGTACAACAGCACCACTGCTGCACAGCTGCCTTGAACGAAAAGAGAAATTCACAGTACCTCTTTCTTTTCTTGTCCTTTCTCGATTCCACTGGGAACGAAAGTATTAACAAGAACTGTTGAAACTTTTCAAAAGTGCATGTACATGCATGTACCGTATATTTATACGGACCTTCAAATGTGTTGAAAATATAGAATTCAGAAACACAGGGAATGACTTTCTATATATATACATGTACATGTACAGTCCATGCACATACATGCTAAAATCTGACGTGTTGAATGAGTGCAGTGTTAAATCCAACATTTTAAATGTTAAACCCACTGTACACGTAGCATTTTAAATATCATATCCAACATAATTAAATTAATTCAATAATGTAGTGTAATTCAACATTTTCCCCTTGATATTGTTATATCATCATTGAAAATGTTGAATTAACAGCTTAAATGCTGACTTTAAGATTAAAAATGTTGGATTTACCATTTAAAATGTTGTATTCAACACTTCGAAGAGTGGTTACTGACCGCACTCTTGTAAGTGTTGGATTCAATGCCAGTTTTTAGCGTGCATATATCAGCTGTTGTTTTTATTCATCTAATTCTACGGAAGTTTGCTTTGCCCAAAAGCTCTATCCTTCAGTATTTACATACAAAACATTTAAAACCTCCAGATTTAATTGGCCTAAATCATGACATCATGCTTTATTAATATATTTGCGCTTTCCTAAGGAGGCTTGATAGATCATGTCCCAACTTGCTGCTATGAGAAAGTGTACAAAGCATACGAAAGTATCAGTGTTGTAGTCGAGACCATCATGAGACCAGACACGAGACCGGTCACAAGTAAGTGTGAAAAATGACAAAGGAATGCTTTTGTTGCAGTTCATTTGAATAGCTTGTGACTTGAATTCAGACTGGAGGTCTTGTGCTGGTCTTGTGCTAGTTTTGTGCTGGTCTTGTGCTGGCTTTGTGCTGGTCTTGTGTTGGTCTTGTGCTGGCTTTGTGTTGGTCTCGTGTGGTCTTAAGCGGTCTCACGTGGTCTTAAGCGGTCTTGTGTGGTCTTAAGTGGTCTTGACTACAACATTGGAAAGTATGCAGCATGAAAATGCTCACTTATAGTGAAAAGAAGTTTACTCACAAATGAATGAATGTGAAGTTCAGTTTGCGCCACTCCTCAGCAAACATTTGGAATCGTACATTCTGTGTCAGTAAAAACTGTTCAAGTAAATGCTCGATATCTTCTCTCAGCCCAGTATGCTTCTCAGAGTCCACGGTCTCCATTTCACAGGAGTCTGCTTGGCTCCTACAGCATAATATTTATAAGTTTATAATTAATGTACATTATGACTATAATATTGTGATTGTGCTCCCCTCTCCCATCTGCATCACGAAGACTGCCCCCTAGTGTCATGTCCATGTAGTGCAATCCCCCTTTTCAAATGAAACATGGCTGGCCTAGTCATTACCCCCACATACATGTACAACCCTTCCTCTTGAGATCCTGGCACAAACTGTATACCACTGCCAAATAAATAAAATACGCATTTTCACAGTTGAGTTTGGGTCTCAAGTTTGGGTTAGTTTGGTTTGCCTAATACCATACTACCAGTACTCTGTTCGACTTATCTGAGTCCGAGTTGTACTTCTCCCTATGCCGCACACCACTGACCTTAAGTAGCTAAGGCAATGGATATGTGACCGGTTCACAGTCCAGATATGTGTTTGCTATTGCACTGGCAAGGGAACTGAATATGCGCAATGAGTATTTTGGCAGCAGTAGAAATTTTACAACAAATCTCTTTCTAGTTTCATGCTTTAATTGTAATTGTGAATACGTACATGCATTTACAAGATGGATTTCAGACCTTATTCGAATTCGACTATTTCCCTTTAAAAGAATTCTTCCATGGCCATGAATCACAAAAACTGAATTGAACTACGGTATCCATAAAACTTTTTGGGAGACTGGATTTTGAACATGAAAGGCGCATACATTATAGGTCTATTAAATAAAGCTTTTTGGTAGGGCGAAACTTCAGCAAGAATTCAATCTGCGATCACACTCATCTGGCTGTGATCGGTCAATCAGTACAATTAGATTGCATTCAGCCGATCTTATACATACATTGTACAAGTATGTGAAATCTCGATCTTAACATGTACCTCTCCTTTTAAATAAATCTTCAAGAACTGCAATTACAAAAGAAAAGGCAACTGCCCGAAATTATCAATAAATCAAGAAATAAGACTGACAGTGACAGATGTATCCCAATGTTTCTTCTTATTGCCTTGATAAAGCAAACTTTTTACCTCAAGTTTCAGTGAAATTTCATCAAGCTTAAGGTATAGTCTAAAAGAGATTTTGGGTAAAGAATTAACCATAAACGTGCAGACAACAGATACACATGTATGACAGGCTTTTAAAACGAATTTCTAAAAATTTATTTAGTTTTGAACAGACTTGACTCAAGTCCGAGTCAGCTAATAGCCAAGTTTGAGCATTGCTGAGTCAAAACTGGCCAGAGTCCCAGCTGAGTCACAAGTCCCAAAAATTGGCCTCAAGGCCTAGAGTCCTCCATCAGTGCACGCACCCTATGCAGGCCCAATTTATGAATGGTGCACTTGGCTGGCCCATTGTGACAATCAGACATCATCGATATCATCCCTGAACATTAGCATACAGTTTCCATCGCTACAAGAAGATGGCCACCTTTGGCTCAATGAAAGGAGGGTTCCCAACTGAATGTGAAATTTTCCTGTTCTTCCAAAACACACATGTACATAGATGTAAGTGAACCTACTGACAGTTCCAACAGAATCCTACAGGAGATATTTCTCAAAAGTACATGTAGTGTATCAGCCATCACAAAGTGATAACATCTTAGAGAGTCAAATTCAGCAGTGGAAATACATGTATAAAAGCATTCGCACTTCGGAAACAGGGTGTCAAGTAATGTCCATGTATGGAACTCTTTGTAGGCCTATTAGGCCTACATTTATGAGCTGTTTTATGTGAAACTGTTCAATGCAATCTCAACTCTTGTGAGAATTTGTTGAACATATAATCCCTCATGAGTTGCAAATCCCATGAATGCACATGTATAAAAAGGCAAATCAACTCTGAATTACACAGCCTGACAAGAATCAAGACTGTACTGAGTAAAAGTGTGTTACCTCCTCATGTCCAAAACATTAAAAGAGGAAATCTGTAGAGTCCTACCTCTGGTTACTTGGACTAGGAACTCCACTAGTGTACCTACATGTATAACACTTCATCAATCAGTTATGTTGTCACTGGCTAGACCCACAAACAGGGCTCTTTGTATACTTCCCTGCCAAAAATGGGCCCCTTGGGAAAACATTCCATACTCATTGGCCATTTTTATGACATTTTTAAACCCTACTAACTTCAAGAAAGGGGCAACAACATTGGGGGAGGGGGCTACAGATGTGAACAGAAATTCAATAACATGGGAGCCTGGTTTAAAAGAACAGGCCAGTTTCCATGGTTTCCACTTCATGCCAAAAAAAGTTTTTCCCTGATTCCATATTTCTGAACATGATGGCCATGGCAGCCTCCAAGCTGTAGTTGATCACGTAAATGTAGTTTAAAATAGGTTCAAAATTATCCAAAATTTATTTCCAAAGACAGCACAATCAACATCCTGAATAATTTACAAGTAAGTGTTCTGTTCATTCGCCAGTTATGCCAGTAGTAGGGTCTGAAATGGATTTTTTCTTCTTGTTGAAAACCTTCCCCTCTCTACAAATTTTGAAAGCATGTTTCAAAAGAAGTTGAATGGTGCAAGAATCATCAAAATCGGACATCTGGTTCAAAAGTTATGCCAAAACAAAAAGTGAAGGTTTCCGTACTTCTTTGTCTAAAAAGTCAATGGACACCATGGTAATATTTGGGAGACAATGGAATCAAATAGGTAAGTGTTAAACATGTAAACAAAACAGTAAACAAATTTGACACTCAATATTTCTGTGACAAAAAACATATGCACTTTATTTTTGTAGTGGGGGTAGCTGATGGACAGTCGCTCCGCTTCATAACATGATTTAAAGAAATCAAATCGTTAATAAATATTTTGTTGCCATGGTAACAAAAGTAAAGAAACACGTTTATTTAGTGCCACTTAATATAAGTATTTTGTAAAAAAATCAATTTTTTGTAAAGTGGGGTGGAAGCATCAAGCTTATAGTTCCTACTGTCAAGAAATTAAACCAATATCTCCAGAAATAAACTAATTAATGACTATTTTATTTGTTTACTTTTTTATGGAGAAATAGATTGGTGTAAACAAATACGTAAACAAATTGAATTGTAAGTAACTTTTCAAAAAAACCTCACGGCTTTGATTTTTAGTCAACAATTTTTTTGAGGTTAACACAACAAAATGAATGTAATTTGTCTTTCAAAATCACAATTGTATTAATTATATATTGCCATGGAAACACATGTAAACATACATATTTACTGGAAGCAACTGATGATGCCGCCTCAATAAACTTGTACAAGTGGTCACGCATGGCAGTCCAATCCTTTTTAGCACCTTGGTCCGAAAATTTGATTTTTTTGTCATCTGGCAAATATTGATGCAGCACTTCCCTTCTAAATTTTATTTGATTCTTGCAGGCCTGGTACCTTTCTCTGTCACTTTCGCACTGATCCATTTTATCATCAACCTGCTGGTTTGACTGCCAAAGACTGGCATCAATTATTACGTTTGTCAACTCTTCTTTACGTTTCAATTTCAATTTTTGACTCTTTTCAAGTTGATTTTGTTTTTCCTGCTGCTTTTTTACCAGTGCTTCATGTCGAAGTTTTTCTCTCTGTTTTGCTTTTTCTCGCAACTCTTTTGTTGGTTTACCTATTACACTGCTAATCATCTCCGCCATCCTTTCCTGACCAAGAGATGAAATAAAATGTGACGTTTTGTTAAATACAGACATAACCTGGGCTTCATTGGCAATTGCAGATGCATTCGGGCGTTTCTTTATCAAGTGATCTAGATATCCAAATATTCTCTCCGGTAGTATGTTGTGTTTTGGTACTGAGGCTGTTTGTGTTTTGAAAGATGTAGATCTTGTCATTTTGTGGTATTTTCTGCCTGGCAAATAATCCGCAGTTACTCTACTGGTTAGTTGTTGCAGTGCAATGAGGGTGTGTTGCATCATGCTTAATGTGATGTCATCATTTTGCCATTCACTTGACAAAGATTCAAACACTTCATCTTTGACAATCAGACTTTCATCAAAACATGTGCTGCGACATTTGATAAAGTTGACAAGTTTCTCATCGGAATCAAGAATTTCCTTAAAGAATATGTGCATCTTTGAATAGATGTTGCACATATCAAGTATGTGACCTGGTGCCTCGGTTACACGCCAGAGTGGGGCAGTGACCATTTTATTTATAATACCCAATATTTTGCAGTCTGCTAAGTACAAATCCACCTGCACATCTGCATGAACGGCTTTCAGTAACCCATTAGTTTGACCAACAACATTGTGAAGAAAGTCATATATACGATTCCTGAGATGAAATCCCCCCAGTTTTGGACAACTTTGGGGAGGCACTCTTCCCTATATGCCTTAAGTAAATCATTAAATTTTGTCTCAGTTGCTGCCCTATCGCTCATTGTATTCTTAATCTGTGTCAGAATCTGCATACCGAGATTAGAGCTACAGGTAGAGCTACAGATGTACGAAATATCATCAAGAATCAATTTGAATGTGCTGAGAGTGTCTTCAGCGCTTTTTGAAACCATTTTCCTAAGCCCTAATACAAAGGATGACTCGGCTCCAGACACTGTATATGTCATGTACACATCGCCTCCTTTTGGGGTCTCATCTGTGGCCATGGTGAGGTTGGTTTCCTTCTGGAGCTCCTCCATTTGGCGTTGGGAGAGGAGAAGTCGCTCATCGTTCATATGGGCAACTGTTCTGCCCGTGGGAAGGCTGTCTGCAATCTTGCAAGCCAGTTCAAGGACAGCCTCTATAACCTTCGGGACATTTTCAAAGGCTACGTGGGCTGACAAGAGTTTGTACACACATGCCCGAGTTTCTGCAGTGTAACATCTAACTCCGTCTTTGGTGGTGGTAAGCATCACAGTCTGGCTGTTTTTCTCTTTCACTTTTTGCAGGAGATCTGCATTTTTCTCCTTTAAGTCCAGAATGGTCTCGTGTTGTTGTCCTACCTGTGTTTCGAGCACAGACATTACTTTTTCATAGTCCTTGGCGGTGTCCTCTTGATCTTGCTCTGACTTGGCGGCTTTCCTGGACAGCAAATCCTTCTCTGAGCTCAGTTTTCGCTTTACAGTTTTTGCTTTGTCCAACTTTTTTTCCTGGATGTCTAACCTTTTTTGGAGATCCTTGATGGTTTCTTTCTGCGCATTGATTGTATTCTTTTGTCGTTTTTCGCGCCTTGCAATGACTGACACTTTATGTGGAGAAACCTTAACGTCTACATGTAGTTCTCTAGCCAGACTTTCATTGGCAAGCTGCAGGGCTTCTACGTCACTTCTGGATGTTGTGGCAGTTGACCTTGGGCCTAGTGGTTTTGACTGCGGAAGGGCGTACTTGGTCTCCTCCCACATTTGCAACAGATCTGGGGTTTTTTTGGCTCTTTTCAGGAGGTCTCACTTCTTGTCATGCATTGTTTCCCATTGTTTTCGAATGGCTTTGCCTGAAGGTAGATCAGTTACTTGCACATTCAAGCACTGAGCAGGCCCCAACAGAGCATCGTTCCAGGTCAGTTCCATGCTTGACTTCTTCAGATCATGAAGCTGGAGAATATGCAAATTAAGCAGAACCTCTGGGGCATCACTAAGCTCTTCACCAGATATTAATGCCTTAAGTTGCTCATCTGTGAAGCCAACAGGCCCAGGATTAGGTTCAATGTCGCCAGAAATGATAAGCTGGTGGAGACGGCTGATGGGGAGACTGGTGTTGGTGAGAATATCAGCAGATGTCAAGGGTTTATATTGTGGCACGATGACTGCATCAACGGCAACAACAAACAGGGCCAGGCCGAACAGAAGCACTAACCATCTGCTACAGTAAAATGGTGAATCACTGGTGCCATGGCTGCAGCTTGGATGCTTTGGAAGTTTCGGAATTTTCACGGAAGGCATGACAAATAAGCCAATTCTCCGGCGCCAAGATTGCATTTCATCACCCATTATGTTCTGGAGGGAGGGAGAAGACGTAACACAAATTGAACTAAAAAACATACATGTTTGATGTACATGTAATTGTTTCTACAATGTGTTTGCGTAGGCAATATTGTATGAAAACAAAGTTTGACTATCCCTTTCTATAAAACATTTTTGAAATTTATCATGTAGGATTGACAAGTCAACAGTGTTGATCCAAGTTTAATAAATGTTATAACCAGCAAGTGATAATATTTAAAGGCAACCAACAAAGTGCCAGGCAATCATTATTTATTGCTGGACATTTTTAAAATATATCTGTTATTATTATCACAAAATATGTGGGGCCTGACATTTCGATCAGTAGCAGATTCTTTCTCAAAAGGAAAAAAAGAAATCCTATTTCTGTGAATTCCTCATCAATTTTAAATTATTGAATGAAAAATTCAAAATAAGAAGGTAAAAATAAAGAAATAAATTATTTGAGTAAATGTTACTTTTCGTTGCACAAATATTCCAAAACAAAAAGCAAAAACAAGCACCCCAAAAAGCACCAGCACCAAAATAAATGCAGCCCATGTTAAATACCCTCCGAGACACCGCGCACAGCGACCGTGCGCGGTGTGGTGCCCTACCGACACACGCTCTGATTATCCCAGGCACGGTCCACGCGGTGCCACGCTGTACTTTTCTTTCTCATGACAAAAAGTGACAGCGTGCATGGAGGTAGGGTCTGCATTTTTAAGATAATATAACATCCTACTTTCATTTTTTGACAGTTTCCTGTAGTTTCATGGGCAGGTTCAAGGTCAAAATTACATAATAATGGACTTACCAAACTCGATCAAACAAATCTCAGCGAAAACTCGATCGATTTTTGTCGGACTTTTTGCGATAGGTAGAGGGTACCGTAGCGATGCATTTACACACGACTCCAATGCAATGGCGCCAAGTACCAGGCATGCAACGTGGCCGTTTTGGTTCCCCTCTAGCGAGATCGTGTTTACCAGCTTTTGCACACGCGGCGATACCTACGCAGAAGATGATGCACAGTAGTCCGTTGCGGTCGCTACCAGTAGACAAATAGAATGTGACGTCTGTGACCATATACTGTAGTTGCCAAGTCCCTTATTTCACCACTTAAAATGGTTAGCTCAACTATGACAACCAATCAGCTTGACATAGGTGGCAAAATTAAGGACCTAGCGACTATAGTCTATACCTACAGTTAACAGTAACAGATGTTAGGCTTATTCGTGAAGTGGCAAATAGAATGAGTTCGGAATTTTTTTTACGGGCCCTATAGTATTGCAGGTGGGGTAAAGATGAAGGAGTACACATAGAGCCCTTTCTAGGGGTCTAGACCTAGCCTAGGCTTACATGACCAGGCCTCCAAGGCAAGCCTTTTAATTCCATAAATTGCAGATTTTATCACCTACCTGATGATGCGATGGATGGTGTGGATTAGCCTATGCGGGTAGGCCTAGCGTATTCTGCCAATATGATCAAGACTTTATAGCTGAATAAATAAAAACTACTACTTCTAAGCAGTTTTAAAACTGCTGCTGCTCATTGGTAACAACTGCAGCTACATTGTACGTCTGTGACAAGCTTCGCTGAGAATAAAACGTGAATCGTAAAGCATGTAAAGTGTTCACACAACCAATCACAAAAACCACACTGGATCATGAGCGCTGCCATCTTGACTGATTATCTACACGACATTTGCTATGTTGATGTGCGCATTAGTTGAAGGGTACCAGTCACCAAACATTTAACCAAAAGAGGGCAGCAGGCAACTTTCTCTTGTGAAAATCGAGATGTCGTCTGCTCTCACCGCGCACCATACCAGTGCTTGTGGAACGCTGAGACATGAGAAGCGGGAATCGAATGCCGACCGTCGCAGATCTACATCACGATGTATCAGAAGTACAGTGGGATCGTTGCATCTCACACTGGCATCTGATTTGTGAAGTTTGACATCTTAAACACGCGAAAACCACAATGACACTAGAAAGTGTCTAAAGAGCAACATCAGCTGGTCCACTTAGTGATGACTTAGGCCCTACTGCGAAGCCTCCCGTGATGTCTCCTTTGAATTTGAAAACTACGACGGGCCTTCCGTAACTTTTGGAGTCACTACAAGAAAAAAATGACAGTTGCCAAGTATGTTTTATTTGGTATCATCATTTGCAATGGATCACGAACCAGCTAACAGGTGGGTGTCCATTCTTGACCGCTTCGCCATACCAGCTGCTTTCCAGGGGCCGGGGGGGGGGCAAGGCAGTTTTTTAAGAAGGGGGAGGGAGTTTCCAAAGGGGGAGAAACACTCATTAACAATGAACTCATCAACAATAGAAGGAATAAATTTCGTTTTTTTAAAAAGCAAATTGGTGATAATTTTCATCCCCTTAAAATCTTTTTATCAGCCTTCCCCATTTTTCCCTTTTGTCATTTTCCTTCTGGGGGGGGGGGATACCCCCTTGTCTCTGTTACAATGCCAAATGTAAGCCTTATATAAGGCAGTCCTGTTACCTTACATTTTTCTAGCAGCTTCCATCTCAAGATAAATTCCCCTGTAGTCCTTTTACGGAAGACTTTCTGAGACTGAGAGGCTACAATGGTAATTTTTGGACCGATGCACATTGCAAGAAGTGGAAAAATAAAGAGAAACAAGCAAGATAGCAGACTGTTCAACAAATTAAAGTGGAAGATTATTTGTTCTGTTGTTGCCTTCTTCCTTTTTGTTTTTTCCTTTTCAATTTTCTTTTTTTTGGGGGGGGGGCAGGTACCTCAATTCTTTTACATGACACCTAGGGGAATTTGATTTATTTTAAAGGGAATCATTACCTTTTGAGTATTGTGCACCTCAGCTTATGTAAAACAAGCCCTGTTTCTGACTTGGTTGCTTGGCCATTGCCAAAGCCCAGTCTGAAAAAGTGGTTTTCTTAACTATGTGCAATTTCATATTGAAATCAGTTAGTTTGGTAATACCAACTGGTTGCTGTTAAACAACCTTTAAAGATTGTTATAATTAGCCTACTAAATATTCAGAGGAGAATATATTGCATTTCAGTCAGTTCTTGATTAAAAAAGTGATTAATCTTTTCTGAGGTACCTTAGAATGTCACTTTAGGACCAAAGAATATAGAACTGGGAACAGTGGTATAGCTTAAGGGCACATGCTGTGTCTTGGTCCTCCCCTACATGTAAAACTTGATTTTCTATATGTAAACAAAGTGCTGGAGAGCAGGTCATGCCCCCTAAAACAGTACAGCCCCCCTCTTAACAGCTAGACTCTAGTTACATTGCTGACTTAGAAACAATTATGAATGCAAATTGTTGCATCATGATGATGTGAGAAGTTCCTTCCTAATTTGGAAGTGATGTGCTACACTTCTAAAATCTTTAGTAATCAGTCGCAAAATTATACAGTATTTGCTTTTAAGTATACAGCTCTGTTGTTATATATGCATAAGCTGTCTTAATCAACAGTATACTGGGCTCTTCCTTGGAAAATCAGATTACTTTCATCTTTGATTTTTTGTGGAGCTTTGTCCCAAATACCTCAATTATTTCCTTTGTTTCAGAGGACACTGTCATTTTGAACAAGACAAATTCATCTGATGAAAACAATATTTGGAACAACCATTGACCACAGACAATGAGAACAACAAAATGTTTATTTTAAGCTGCAAAGAGAGTTTATTTGCTTGCCTCTAGAAATAAAGCAAAAGGGAGTTTATTATACTTTCTACAATTTAAATTAATGTAATAGGAAATTTTTAAAAGTCTTCCATACCGGTACAGAGGTGAATTGTATCATTAATGTTGCAAATGCACATTACATTAAATCTGTTTGATAATGATCTGGTGTTTTAATTTGATTTCAAAAGCGACAGCTGCCTTAACAATAAACATCATTTTTTATTATCCTCAAATGCAGGTAATCTAATTTGTTTGTATGTTTGATTAGGCTGTGTCCACGTGCATTAGACACACAGAGAAAAATGATTCATTTATTGAAATAAGAAAATTAATTTGAAATGCAGTTAAAGGTAAACACAGAGACTTAAGTCTGGAGTTAACGCTTAAAACATGCATGCAAGACTCTTATAATCTCTAAAACAAAAGACTTGTCAAAAGACACATTGTCATTACATATGGTATTAAAATGAAGAATGTTTGGCTCTAAACTGTGGCATTAGGATTACATTTGCAGAGCAATCCTGACCATATAATATTGTGGGAGAAAGGGAAAAAGAAGAGAGAGAAAAAAAAAGAAGCAAGTGCAATCTGATCATTGCCCTTCAGTATCTGAATTTTGCCCATAAGGTATACAAGAAGTATGTGTGACACATTTTAGTTCCCTGTATAATTTGCAGGGTTTCATCTCCAAAGTACCAGTAACTTGAAAAGAACATGTAAGTAGAACACTGTGAGGTGAATTTAACTTTTCTTATAAATGAGAATACGATCGGATTAAGGCATGACATCATTTATAATGACTAATATTTTTCTTTGGGAGGTTATCATTCTTGATATTAACATTCTTGGTATTTATTTGAAGAGTTTTGGCAGCTGGTTCAAAGATGTTCTGTTTTACTACATGCAAAATAATGCAAAGTTACGCAAAGCAGAGTACATTTTGTGTATGTTAGATAAGCATGATAAGGAATCATGTTGCACACTTCAATAAAATATATTCAGGAAAATACAATAACAATAGGATCTTAAACTCAACTACTTACAATTAAACCCTTGTTAAACACCCTTGTTAAAATCAATTGTACTGTGGCATTTCTCATTTCCATTTACTTGTTTTGGCCTTTCAGAAGTACTGTGCTTTGTAGGTAGTCTTTTTATTCAATCTACTGAAGGCAAATTAAGCAAAATCTCCCTTTACCATTACTAAGACAATTCTTTATTTGGATGGCATTCTAAACATTCAAAATCAAAACAAACAACAATTCAAATAATGAAACATAAATATAACTGCGGGACAGGAGGCAAGCATGGGAAACAAAACAGAAACCAAAACACCCGCATCATCAGATCTATTAGTGACTACTGTGCACAGTACCTGAGAGTGTTAAATTCAGAATTTATCGACCATTTGGGGAATTGTTTGACTGGTCAGGATTGTTAGGTTGACTGGAGGTACAGATTGTACAGCTGCAGGTTTCAATGACTTGGTAGCTGTATTCCTGTATGACACCGTCACAGTTCATTCTAGTCTCTCGTACACCCATGCTCATAGGTTGACAGCATTGGCAATCATTGCGTAGCTCTGCACTCCCTGGTAACATGTCGACAAATGCCCGGGATGGGCATCCACCTGTGCAGGAAGTGTACTCCACAGGGTCTTCAGAGATGCAATTGCCAATTCTCAGTGTTTCCAGTCTGCTCTCCCGAAGACATTGCTTAGATTCTTTTTCTGTGTACATATATCAAGAAAGAAAACAGGTTGTTGGTCATCATGTAACTTCGAAGGCATACAGGAATGTTTGAATTACGGTCGACATGCCAACTACATATAGACTTTAACAAACATGCTTTATTTTTTGTTCTTTGTGAAGGTGTTGAAATAGGCTACCAATTTTGAAAGGAATCCTTTCTGGGGAATAAATATATCAATACCATTTCAATTTTATATCCATTTTCACTCTTTTCTACATATTTGGTGCCTGTCTAAGATTATGGTGAGTTTTCTGTTTTAGTTTTTTCCATAATTGCTATTAAGTGTGACATCAACAAAACCTTGCAATGCTGTTTTGAATAATAATTGTGAATGGAAGGTATGTTACACAAACTTAAAAGAATGAAAATGCTCAAGTTAATTTCACTCACCACACACAGGGCAGCATTGCTCCTCAATGTACCTTAGTTTTCCCTGAAAGTTAATTCAGGAAATGTTAAAGTTATTGCGGGTTTTTCAGATACAAAGGAAAAGAAGAATAAAGGTTCTGTTGGCTGCTTAAGAATGAAGCCGCTCAATCCTGAGTATCCCTTTATTGTTAAAGTAGTGAAAAAAGTAACTGCACATTAACTCTTTGTGCAGAAATTCACTTTTCTATGTCTCCAAAGACATAGTAACCAAACCCTCTGAGTAATGCTATAATCATCACTTTGCAACTTGTTGTTTTAGCTATTATTAATTTCTTAAACAGTGCAGCAGGTGTTTTACATTTAAAGAAAATGTGCAGAGGATTGAATCAACCAACTTTTTATATAGTTATGGAATGGAAACATTGTTCTGAAAGTAAACAGATTAATTTCACGCAGTGGGCACTTACATCACATCTGAGGTCGCACTCTTCCCTTATTTCAAGGATTCCAGATCCCAATTCACAAAGCATTCGGGTACATGGGTCACGTGATGGCAGCTCTTCTCCATACTAAAATTGTGAGCATAATAATTGTTAAAAGTCAAATATTTACCAGCTTCTAATATAAAAGGATTTTAAAATTGAAGTTTCACTTATTTGTAGATTTTCAGGCAACATTAAATGGGGAAATGAAAGTATTCTTATTTGAAATGATACAATGTTGAAGAACAATGTTAATGTCATCATAAACGATAGCTTGAATTACTTATACGTTTACAAAAATGTTCTGAAAGATGGTCCGCATAAATATTTAATTACCTGGTACATTCTGCCATTGTACATGCACCCAGTGGCTTCTGGTTGGAAAAAAGAACGAAAAGATATTCATTTGTCATTTCATCAAAAATTTCTATTTGTATCAGGTAAAATACAGTTTCAGATTTGTTGTTAACTCTGAGAACTGTATCTTGGACAAGATTTAAAAATAGACACAACTGACAGCAACTGCCACGAAGGGCCTACGGCAGAAGAAAAGCACTTAACAAGTCCCAACAGTGGTATATTTCTTTAATGGTATATATCTTTAAATTGTTGACATCTTAATTACCTGTTGTGGTGCTCTCAGTTGTAGTTGTTGTCTCGGTGGTACCACCCTCCTCCTCTGAAGGGGCTATAGTAACACCCACATGTGGTGTCTGTGTCTCCTCAGTGGTGGCTTGAGTTGTAGTTTCCAATGATTCGACGGTCTGCCTCGTGCTTGTGACAACTGTGACATACAGAACACGTGTACGAGTATGTGTTCAATAAATGCTTTTCAATGCTATGACTAGGTGCTACGAATAATGTCTCTGCAAATACTTTGTGGTGACGTGTGTGGTAAGTTCATTCATGCAGTCTCTTTTAAACTAATTTTCATCTTGATCTGTGACATGCTAGAATGGTTAATATTTCATAGATTGATCACAGTTTGAATTTGTCTCTTCATTGGGAATGCTTAATATAACTGTACAAAATTTTACAGAGATAACACTGAGAAACACTTCTCAGCAATGCTGAACAAGTAGGAGAACTCTTCAAGGTTGTACATTACCATTATTGATTGATTCAGTCACAGTTGTTATGACCTGTTGTGGAGATGTGATCCTCTCAAATGTGGATTTTCTTGTGGTTGTCAGTGCTGGTGAAGCAAGAAAAAAAATGAGTTTTAGGTGAAATGTGAATTAAGTAAACAACAGGAGAGGAAACGATTTCCCCTTCTTTATAATTCCAGTAGAGTTCTGTCACCCCCTCAGTAATCCCATGTACAATTGATTTCAACCATGTTATATTGATATCCATACAATTACTTTTGGTGTTATCCTAAACCACCCAGCTAGCAAATTAAAGGAGTTTAAAAAATAGTGTTTCTGGCGTCCAACTGAACTGACTAACCAGTATTCCAAAAGTTTTAGATATAATTGCCTATCACACTCCATTTCCAATTGTTCCCTAAAATTTAGTATAAATATAAAAGAAGTCGTGTTGAATTTATGAGTTGCTTTATCAAAATGCACAGACATGCACGTAATCAGTAAAGTGAAAACTAGTGAAAACTCACAATGTCCAGCACATCCAAAAAAGTCTACTCTGAGGGCAGGTTGAGTTCCCTGATATGCAATAATCTCTATAGTCAGAGACTCAGCAGGCTCTGTAGGTTTGTCCAGATATACCAACACAGGGCTGTCAGATTTTGTAGTCATCAGGCGTCCAGTAAATGTCTAAAAGGAAAAACAGGGGGACAAAATCAAACTTTCGGTTACAACTTCCTAAATTTCATTAATCATCTTGAAATATAACTGAATATATAAATATAAATGCAAGGTCGAGAACCCTTAAAAACAGACTAGAATGAGAGTTCATGTCTGTAATAAAACATTATGACAACATTTGTTAAGTTTGACTTTTGAAGATTTGCAGTTATATGTTTAAATCTAGTCTTTGTGTCAGTTTGTTTGTAAACTGACTTGTGCCATAATGCCACTGATTTTGAAAAACCAATATAATAAATTGAAACTTGCATACAAATGCTGGGAAATGTTACAAGTGAAATAGATTCAAACTTGGACATGCATTCCAGCTCATAAAATGAGCATTATTATTCTGAACAAAGATTTCGCAGGGTGTGATGTTTCCATGTGAAATTCACAGGAAGCCTAGTTTCATAATTACCTTGATTTCTCCTGAAGTGCTGTCAGTGTAATATACTTCTGTTTGAGAACCAGCTGGAAGGTACTTGAGGCGGAATTTTGTCACACCATTTCCTTGGCCATCACCAGCCATCTTCAGAGCATTAAGTCTGAGGGGATGGTCAGACTCAAGTCTCACAAAGGGTACAGTGCCATCAGATATGCTTGGCATCCATACATCGGTTAACCTGAAGCTGGAGAGGTCTTTTCTATATGGCATGGAGGTCGTCCTCTCAACACCCATGCCGATGAAGGCTGGGGATGTCTCCAAATTCTCCATACAAATGCCTGAAATTGCCATTAATCATCTATTATTTAGTAACTGCCTAGTAGCTGCTGATCCACAGTAAATTTAACAATTACAGGATTTGCTCATTAAGTAACTAGAGCAGCACTATTTTTGTAGTCATTGAGTTTCTTTGAGTAAGTGACAGGCTTGTTCTTTGCCTCCCAAACAATTTTTTTGCAGTCTATGTTAAGTGAAAATTTGAATTATAACAACAACAACTGAGATGTAATTTCCTGAACGTCTGTGACATTGGCCAATGATATACTGTAATTCCTCATGTTAACACTTTCACCCACAGAAAAAACCTTAAATGCTTGTCAACACTTTATCCTTACCAAGCGTGGTCGTTAATGGTTTTTGTGATGTCACTGTTGTTGATGCTGTGTACGTCGTTACACCTAATTCTTTTGTCTCCATGACACTCTCTGTTACAGTTTCAGATGAGGTAATAGTCTCTTTAACAGTTGAGGTTTCTACAAAAGATAATAATTGCCAATCACAATATCAGTATTACTTCTACAAAATAATGGTATAATCCATTAAAACATGAATATGACTTCAAAGTCTTCTCATTCAAATTACATGTTCTGATTAAAATTTCTAGAGGCCAAATAATCTAAAAGAACTATTTAAATATGAGCTGATGGTTAGAAATTGCAAAGTGATAAAGCGCAATGTGTATGATGTTATTTGTGTCATTTGATCTAGATATTAACTTCCATTAATAATTTGACTTGTTTGAAACAGACAAATAATTAAACAGTCCAAAATAACTTTATCAACTTTCATGGAGAATAAATACAATTATCAAGAGTTTACCTCTGCCTGGAATGGATGTTGCGGTGACAGTGACCTTCTGGGTTGGTGACACAGAAACCCTCTCTGTTGTCGTCTTTATTTCCACACTCGGTTTTGTGCTAGATTTAGCCTCTGCTGGCATTGTCTCAAGTTTGCTCACTGTTGTCGTGACTGCTGTAGTTGTCAAATCTGAGGAAGATTTTCCATGTAAAATTTGGGTGTGATTGATTTTTGGAGTATTATTTCCTTTTAATCAAGATGTCTTTTCAGTTAAAAGAAGTTATACAATTGAGTTATACTACAAATTTCAACATGAATATGTCTTTGGTATTGATTTACCTTTTTCACAACAAGTAGGATAAATTTCTTTGATATTTCAAAAAAGTTGTCAGAATGAAAAAAGAAAGAAGGGACTCCCACTTACGATCAAAGCAGCCAAAAAGGTTCACCATGACTTCAGGACTTTCTTGTGGATCTGCACTGATTGTGGATCGGTAAAAGAGTTCTAGCACTCCAATTTCTCCAACATCTTCAGGCAGATACTGTCTTACTTGGTCTGCTCCACCACTAAATGTCTACAGAAATTGAGAAAAATTACTGTGTCTGCCAGCTTGTTCTGGAGATGTCATCCACTAAAAGCACATTACAAATTCACTAAACAGTTTATCGTCTTGTACATATTTGTTTGAACCTGGCTGAATCATTTAATTGGGAATTTTTAAGAGTGGGTATTTTAGCATGAATTACACAGTAAGCAGTCTCATAATCAGTGAAAAGGGTCATAAGGATTAATTCTTTGCTTTGGAAGTTAAATGATAGACAATGTTTATGCGATTTGCTGGGGGGGATTGTGAAGCATTGGGTGTAATTATGTATGAGCTCTTTAATGAGTGCACTTGTTATAGTACTTTTTGTACACTTACCTTTATGCCATTTGCATCTTTGATGACAATTCTAGTGTTTGAGCTGGGCAGAATGTAGAATGCAATGAAATCAAAGTCATCATCCTGCTCTGCAGTCAGTGATTGAACAACCACAGGTGGTTCGAAAGAAATGGTCAGTCTGCGATTCTGGTCGGATGGTCTCCATGGCTCATTTGAACCTAGTGTGCCAAGATCAGTGGATCTTGTCACAGTGGTTCCATCAAACCTGGACAGGTCTTTGTCGCATAATTCTAAAACAGAAAATAGATACCAAATTGAAACATATATTAGCTGTGAGATAAGTTTCAGTTTAAAACAGTGGTTCTTTTAGTGACTTTTTTCCGAGTTGCAGGAGTGACAGACAAAGAAGTTGTAAAGAGCAAGTTGTGAGTTTATTGTGTGAACAATCTTAACTCCACAGTAATTAATTACATAAATTGTTCTAGGAATTTGAAACTCACAAGCAGAGGAAAAATGCTTTGAACAACTGAATTTGGTCTTCCAGGTCTTAAACATTTAAAAGTATTTGGTCTCTTTAATGTTACAATAACCCTGTGAAGTGAATGATTGGTGCCCATTGAAGGAATTTTTTTTCCTTATGTATACCACCTTTTTTGCTTTTACTTAAACGAGTGCTGCATATTGTAAACGTATTTTAACAAGGGCAACCTGACCGTAACTGACACAAAGAATCTCACTCACTTTCAGGTTCGGTGATTGCCTTCACAGTTTGTCTGGTAACTTCTGTGGTTGTGACCTTTGCTGTAGTGGTGGTCACAGTTGATGACAGCATTGTGTTCAACATCTCTGGTGTGGTGCTTGTTGGGGCGGTTGTTGTGGAGGTAGTTGATGTGAGCATCGTTGTTATCGAGGGTGTAATTATCGGTACTGCTTGAAAATGCAGAAAGAATAACTTAGAATGAATTGCATTTTAATTCCATTTCAGTCAGTTCAAGTCCTTTACCGGATAGCGTACTCACATGATTTGATTAAAGTTTTCTGTAGACTTTGTCAATATATTTACACTTAAAAATGACAGATGCAAGGTATACATTGAGGCTCTTTGTTTGAAATAATAAGCTCCTCAAAGGAAAAGATAAAATAGGTCACACTGGTGTTTCTGGTAGATACAGATTAATTTTATTCTGTGTCCCAAACTGTCGAAACTGTTAAACTGAAGAGACTGAGCATCACTTTTAATGTGGCAATGCCAATATTTGTAAATAGTATTGAGAGGCAATGATAAGCACAGAGCTAACCAAAATAAACAAAAACACTATAGGTGACTTGATGTGTGGCATCATCTCACCACAAAAAGGAGATTATGGACTCCACATTTAGAGACAAAAGGAAACATGAAAAGGCAGAATCACAGGAAAGTGATGGCCCACATGGTCATCAGATTGCTTAATAACAGAGGTTAGAAAATGTCTGATTGGAAAGTGAAGGGAAATCATGCTAATAATTCAAACACTCACAGTTCACACAGCCATGGAATTCAGCAGTAAAGATTGCTTGCTTGTTTTCAGGCACATTCAAGTTGGTGAGGGTTACTTCTATGACATTTTCCAGTTTGGTGAATGGCAAAGATATGGTGACTGGGTCAGTCACATCCACATCCCAAGGTACATTGAAAATCTAGTCAGAGGAATACAATAAAGCAATTGTATTTAATTTGGCAACTCAGCAGGTATTGCAGGTATCTAAGCACTTTTTGGTCTATGTATATGAACATATATTATGCACATTGGAATGGGATCAGGTGGTGTGTTTTCAATTTCTTATAAATGTATTTATATTTATCAAAAAGATAAACTGACATATACATGTGCCCATTTAAAGCCCAATATAGACATACTCTGGGATAACAACAGTTAAATTTATTTGTAATTCTGTCATTCGTACATTTACTTTAGGAAAGTTAGAATTGATATCTAATCAGCAATTAACTTGTGTGGGTCATTTACATATAATGACTTATTTTTCTTCTTGCATCAATCAGTGTGTGAATCGGTCTAAATTATGCAGCCATAGTTTGCTCTGGATGCCTGTCTTTGTATGCTGGAGACAAATGTGAAGAAATCATTTCTAAATTATGCCAAAGTTAACCTCAAAGTTATTCTAGGAATGGTTGAAAACTGACCTGCAGGCCAGAATCATCTTGAAGTTCCCGTGTCGAGTCCTCCTCATACAGTCGGTAGCTGACAGTGAAGCTCATAATTGCATTGCCCTGTGTGTCTCCCTGCAAGGTCAACTCCGTTATTGTTACTGGAGTTGTGAATGGAACAACAAACCTGCGCTGTGAGGGCACTGGACCATCTGCCATTGAACTCTGGCTCATGAATGGTGTTAGGACGTCATTGCAGTTTTCTGGAGGTGTAATATGATGTAGACATTTCTCATGAGATACAAGAAGAGTGTATAAGGAATAATGCATTTATCAACAAGAACATTAGGATTGTAATTCGGTCTACTTGTGTGTACATACGACAAATGTCATTGTAAATATAGGCAGATTAGAGAGTTTTGTCACTGGAGCAATTAAGACTGTATGACTCAAATATGCTTAACAACTGGTTTTTGTAAAAGTCCAAGAAATGTGGAATTTTGCAGGCAAAATTGTACATGTGATGAACTCAACCTGTATACACAAATTGTTTTGTAGCAGTGAGAAATGTATGTAATCCAAAGCAACAATAGCCCATAAACTAGCAGCATTCTGAAGCCAAACTTTATAAGGGATACAACACCTTTTGGAATGAGAGTGGCCAACTGTGTTATTTTGGCTGTTGATGTAGTTTTGGTTGTGGTTTCAGTCTCAGTTGTGGCTACTGCTGTAGTTGTAGTTTCTTCCTTGGTTGTTTCCATGCTGCCAGGAGTAGTTGGGACAGTGGTTTTGACGCTTGAAGTTTTGGATGTTGATGCTGATGGAACACCTGCTGAAATGTGATCCAAGAAAAGCTGATTGATATTCTTACCACTGTTTTCTGGAACCAATTTTAGTTCATTGTATACTAGAGCTTGGCCTAAATATTTTGCTATGAGTTTAAAAATCGTATTTTACAAAATGGAAAAACATGCATTAAGTCGTGTTTTGAAACCAAGTTGGAATGGTGCCTTTTCACTAAAACATGGGGATTGGATTTCAGTCCAGAGTATTTCTGGGATGTTTTTCCTGAAGTTTTTCTGAGCTTGTTTAATTCTCATCTCTCCTAAGTTTTTTTGAGGCTTATATGCTACAATACTTGGAATGCCATGAGAACTTCAGGGGAATTGATTCAGTATCAGAAATTAATAATAAATCAATTTTTAAAATGAACAGCAAACATTTTTATTGTTCTAGTACTTGTTCACACATAAGTTTAGATTTTTCTTCTGTTTCATTGGTAATACATGTTGTGGACCTTTTCAAAGGTTCAGTGTACACATTTGGTCTTTTAGTGCAATGAAAGGATTGGCTTGCCTTGTGGTTGTTGAGTGCTTGTTCCTTCAGGATTCAAAGTAGTTTTTGTTGTAGTAGATACGTCTGTGATGACCTCCTCTGCTGTAGTGGTAACTGATTTTGTTTCCTTCTTTTCTGTTGTTGTTGCTTCTGTGGTGAGAGGTGCTTCGACTGTCACTTCCAGTGTTGTGAGAAGTTCCTTTTCTGATGGAAGTTCTTTTGGAAAAGAAAAAAATGAAAAAACTGGCAATAAAGTACATTTGACTATAAATGCAACAAAAGGGTGCATTATTTATTAATGATAGCAGTGTACCTTTTTGAAGTCTTGGAGTGCACAGAAGTACATATGTACCATAATTGAGGCATGTAGCTTGTCAAATCTTTGGGATTCATTCATAAGTTGTTTACTTTAACAGAATTATGAAAGACTGGCAGATTATGGCAGAATTATGCATGATTAACCATGAAAAACGTTAATAAAACAATAAAAAAGATTTATATATTTATACAATTATACTCAATGATATTAAAGTTATAGAAAAGATCCAATTAAAATTGACAAAACACCAACAAAACAATCTTACTGTAGACTGTGTATTGTAAATACATTTCAATAGTTTTTGTCTCCAAATACATCATGATCAGCTCTAGGACTCTGAAACTTGTGAAAACCCTTTACACGGTGTACATACCTTTTACGCAACCAACAAGTTCTGTTTTCAGAGTTGCGGTTTCAACAGAGTCCAAGGATCTAAAGAATTGTAGCTTCATGGCTCTAACATTCTGTAACTCCTGGACATCTGGCAATGTGATTCTGGTGAATTCAGAAGACTTGTCTATCGTGAATTCCTGTTTCAGATGAACAGAAAGAAGTTTTTTTTGGTAGAAATTTATGAAAACTACTTTTAACTTGTATGCATGTACCCATTCCATCAGTTGTGTGCTGAAGCAGATATATTTTATTTCAAGATTTTTTATTTTCTTCACTCTTTTCATATTGATTAATTTTCCTGGATGAGTTTTTGATACTTGTGTCCTTGTTCATAAAATGTTAGCTTGTATTGTACTTTTTCTAATCCACCAGAAAATGCCTGTTAAATGCAAACTCTACATACAATTGACTGCTTTTACATTGCATTCAAGCTTTATGTTTTCCTGCCCTAAAGACACAACTTAGTTGGATACAGTGGAACCTCTTTCTCAACATGTTATTTGTGAAAATAGGAAATGTGACCTTTTGGCTATGTATGATACACCTGCTTTATATATAGTCTCACCTGCTGTTGACCATTGGCATCTGTAATTGGTTTGAGATCAGAGAAGGAGGATCCAGCAAAAACAGCAAAATTCTTCACCCCTTCGGTGAACAGGTCAATGGCAGTAATGCGCAACACTGAGTTGAAGAGCAAGTATATTTCTGCTTGTGCTGCACTGAATGAGTATTTTTCATCCCTGCTGAATGTTGACAATGCCACTTGCTGATTGGAAGGAGATGCTATGCGGTTAGCTTCACGATCCAGTAGAAGGTCCATGCAATCTCCTGTGTCAGAGATAAGACAAAGTTTATGTATGTCACTCTATCTATGCCAAATTGAAAATTTGTGCAAGGGTTGCCATTAGACAGTTTCAGCATCCAAGCTGATTCGTTTGTGTTCGTATGTGTATCCGTATGACACAACACATATACGGGTATGTATAAGCATGCACAAATTTAGTTTTGTCATGACTTGCATGTTCATATGTGATGATGCATAAGGCAATGTAGCAACATAGGTGGCCCTATTTCTTCAAAAACAGAATTTCTTCACCCCAAAGTCACTCAAAGGCATTCCTTTGAGTGACTTTGCAAGTATGAAATTTTTGTTTATAGGAACACAAATTGGTAGTGTAATGAGGTTTGCAAAACCGAAACTTCATACGTATGGGTTCCAAGTTGCTTACATTCGTTGTCATCTGTGGGGCCTCTACACATTACGTATAATGACACAGCCTAAAGTGATGAGGTCATCAGCAGAAAAGATAAGGATGCGTGATACGTGTGCGCATTTTCTGTTTGCCAATATTGTCTGTTATTTGGAATTGCCCCCATATGTTCATCTGCACATATATAGTGGTCCAAGCAATCCATCAAGAATCAATGATATCTCCTCAGAAATCCAGAAGATGCAAAGATGCATTGAATGTAGGAGCAACCCATTAGTGACAGGAAAATGTTGAAGGTACAACAAATTTAAGACATTCATCCTTATTTGGAAGGGTCAGTTTGTACAGAAACTATGAGCACATTCTTTCCTGCTTAGCACCTTAAGCTTATCAACTTTCAATGGAATTTGATGCTTGAAATAGGAGGTTTCCAGATTCTGAGTCTTGTATCTGCTTATTAAGTATCTACTGCCTGACAAACTATCAGATAAATTTCAGTACCTTTTGTAGTAGAGGGACCAAAGCTGGTCATCTTGGTTGATGTTTCTGTTATAGTCTTGGTTGATGTTGAGGATATACTGACAGTGACAGTTGTTGTCTCCTCAGATGTCGATGAAGGAGTTGTTGTTAAGGTCGGAACTGTAGTCGTCTTTGCAACCGTTGTTGTTACTTCAGTTGAAATCGATTCTGTAGTTAAAACCAAAGTTTTAGCCTTTACGTATATTCTGCTAGAAAGATTAAGACCGAAAGGCTTTCCTGCATGACCCATAAATAAACTCCTTTCCTAGTATGCTAGCGCAACTTTTCATATTCATATTTAGTTGAGGAATTGTGTTTTCCAGAGTTAGTAGTAAGATCTGTTTCCTTTGATTTTGCATGAATCATTCAGTGTTGCTGAAGAGCACCTTCCTACATGTATCCTAAACAACATCTTTAGAGCCGTGTTAATGTTAGAATTGTAGTACATGTACAAAATACTCGCCATATTTTCCATTAGTTTTTGTTCTTTCCCTAAAACGAGAACACTGTGTCCGTGGTAAAATTTTAATCGTTGATGTTTAACCTAAACTTACTCAGTCTGATGATCTAAACTTACCCTCCCTGCAGCTGTGGAAAGCTACTCTTAAATTTTCTTCTGTGGCTTTGCCAAAGATAGCTCTTACTTCCAGGCGAGCTTGTCGGACCCCACTTGAGATGTCAGAGCTATCAAAAGATATGTGTTCTATGCTATCTCCTTGCAAATCAATGATGTTTGTCTGTAAATAAAAATTGGAATTATAACAGTTTAACTTTAATGGAGCAAATTGTCAGGTGCCCAGTATTGCACAAGCCAAGCACACTAACTGGAAAATAATGGCAACTTATTTGCAGGTGTGTATCAAACATGTACCGGTATGTTCTAACAACATGTAACTTTTGTGTCACAAGATGTATCTTAAATACAACTTTTAGATGTGCCGAGTGAAATAAAACCAACCCTCCTGTTTCCTTATCCCTTTTAGACAAAATCTGAGTTTATTTTATGCAGATTTTAGATTTTGATTCATCAATTTTAACTAGGCCTGCTAAAAAATATAAGTCTTCAACACAAGACAGGTTAAAAGATAGATAACTCCTCTGGTAGAGAATGAATGGAAAATTGATCTTGTAGAAACATAGGTGGTGTCTTATCTAACACCTCACTGAACGTTTAATTTTATGGACAAATTAATATTTACATGCACAAAGAACTAAATGAAAGGTGATCTTATGCCAAAATTTTGAACAAGATAGAAGGAGCAACCACACTCACCAAACGACCAACAAACTTGTCAAAGTCCCCATTCTCTTCAGTTTGGATTGCAATTGCATACATCAACTTTATGTTTTCATCTGGGTTTCCTTGAAGGTCAACACCAACAAGTCGGACAGGATCTTCAAAGACAACGGTTAGTTTTGGCCTGGCCTCACGATTTGCAGTTGATTTTGGAGCTGTGAGAGACCATGCTACATCACTGTCAATATAACCTTGCCCATACATTCCATCTGGAGAAGTAAAACGTTCTTTTTCTGTCCCTGTAGTCCCTTCAATGCAGTAATCTGTTAAGAACGTGATAATAAGATGCATCATAGTTTATTGCACAACTGAAATGAACATTTCACAGTCAAAGAACACATGCGTTACTGCTTGATAAGAGCACACACTTTTACAGCATGAGAGTCCAGCAGTTGCAGGCTACATTAAATTCCCAAATGACTCACATTCAAAATATGTAAATTGGATTGTGATTACTTACCCCTCCCTGAATGTTCCAGCTTGATCACATAAACCATTATTTGATAACAATGTGTATTTCACATTGTTCCTATGATTCCCCTCCCCAGCCCAAGATGGCAAATGTTTGAAATGAAGTGTGCATATTCAATTATGTTGATGATTTTAGTGTGTAGTAAAAGTTTGGTTAAAAAGTCATCAAGATTTTTTTCTTGATAATTCACTTCATATTTTCAAAGAAAACTTACTTTCTGTTGTTGAGCCAGAGGAGATGGATGATACTGTAATTTCTTTTGTTACCACTTCAGTTGGTGATGTGATGACAGTTTTGGTCACAGTTGAAGTCGGGGATAATTGTGTTTGTTCTATTATTGAAGAAAATTACAGAGTTGTTTTCAGTCATCACACAGGAAGAAACATTGCACAACCATTTGATCTGAAAAACTAAGGCAGAATAATGTTCCTACTTTTGTACAGTACACAAAGCTAAAAATTTGTTTGCGTCTTTTCACTTGCTTCCTTATTGGCTGAATGTTGACCACACCTTTAGACATGCATGGAATTTGGCTACTTGCAGGCAAGTCCAAACAACTGGAAATGTTAACCTCTGTGGGCCATAAAGGTATGGAAAAAAGGAAGTTTGGTGAATGATGTAGTAGTGACAACATGACGTATCTTAACCATTAAGGAATTGAGGTGCCACTAGCCCGGTGCTGATTTTCAAAAATATCACAGAGAAGTGAAGAATAAAGAGTGCATAAATTGACCCTATATAATGCACATCAATTCACATTAATGTTCTATTTGTCATACCTGTAAATATGAATGATGTCTCATCAGTTTTGCCAGGTTGAACACCGATGGAACCATTATAAACTCCTCCTGTAGCATAAATGCAGGTATCAAGTGTGATGCTTGTACAGTGTGAAATAGACATTTTACATAATCATGGCAATTATTTTCTTGTGAGGAATATGAAACAGTAATTCCATAGAGACCAGGATTTTCTCTGACTTTTGAAGAAATCTAACCCCTACTTTATAGAGATGTAAAAAAAATTGGGAAGAGCATAGGATACGGTTGAGAGTATTGCGTGACAATATTGCACTGTATTTGTATGTAATCATAGAAAGGGTTCTTCAGCCTAATTTAATAGATACATGTAGTTGTTGGCCTACCTGGTGGCAATAAACTTGCCGGTCCAGGTCCAGTAGGATATGTTATTGTCACTGATGGAGCTGATGTTGTCTGACCTGTTGAGAAACATTGAAAATAGAAACCAAGAACTTGAAAGCCTGGCGTATTTAAATGAGAAATGACAAGTTTAAAAAGGGAAACGTTCATTTCACCTGTCAAACGGAAAGATGTTTCAGTTGTTGTACCAGGTACTGTTCCTATGGATCCATTTATACTTCCTCCTGAAAATGCAAAGGAAATTAAAGATTTATAAGCAAAGCAGTCAGTCATACATGTATTATATAGCACTGGAATTAACAAAACTATGCTTTAGCATGATTCAACTTTGTTGGCACCATTTGTTTGTAGTTTTCTTCCAATAATACATGCAATGTAGAATAAATTGGCCAGGCAAAAGTCTGTATTATTATTGATACACGTTCTTCTTGCATACAGATTTGCAGGATTTTACTTTACCTGCTCCTGGTACTGTGATGGGTCTGCCTCCAATGGGACCTTCTGTTGTAGATGGGCCTTGAGGAAAGAAATAGAGGTTTCCACTGTCATCCAATGTTCCTAAGCAGGCAATTTCTCAAAGTCAGTCATATGACTGTGTTGAGCAATGAAGACTCTTTGAAGAGTGGGAGGATTTTACTGAGGGCTGATCCAATTTGTTTCTTGACATTTATTGCCAGTGAACCTGTTATCAATGGATTTCATGATGACTTGTATAACATACAGAAAACAGATTCAAATTGAATCCAACAGTTTGTCAGTATAAGATATGAAAGCAAAAAATGGTGTTTGGAATGATAATAATAAAAATAATACCAAGATTTATATAGTGCCATTCCAGCTAAATCATGGCACTGCGCAACACATGATAATGAATTTATACTGGAAAAAGATGCTTTTTTAAGTGTTTCCTGAATGATAATATTGTGTCCTGTATTCTAATGCTTGATGGTATTGTGTTCCAATGATGATACTTTTTACATTGAAATGAATGTCTTACTATTATGAAACGAACCCTGTACTACCAGTATATTAAAAAAGTAAGGAATTTTACCTGTGAAAACAAAAGATCCCTCATTTGATGTGACTGGTTGGGTGCCAATAACTCCGCCAGAGCTACCCCCTAGAAGGACAAATAATCCCCGGTAAAGCTCAGATTTTTTTAATGAAGGGAAATATCAAAACCTCTAGAAGTAGAATTTTGCCTACACGTGTATGTCAGAGTTGAATGCTGCATTGTTCTGATATTTATTGAAGAGCACATTTGATTTGAAGAGCACGTTATGTTTTGATAAGGACTAAGATTTAATTATAAAAAAATCATGAAAGGTCTGGTTCAAATTTTAATTTACAAAATGCCTGCAAGTTGTGAACAGCAAAGTCAGGACAATGGTTTACCTGGTGGTGCGACAACAACAGGACCACTGCCTGTAGCCTGTTCTGTTGATGCTGTTAGATTGGAAGCCTGAGTTGTTGTTCCTTGAACATAAGGAATTAATAAAAAAATGGTTATGTTATGCACAAGATGCAATATTCAATTTGAAAAGTTTTTAGTTGCATATGAGATTCAACAATGGTATTTGATTTGTTATGGAATCCAAGCTGTTGTATGGTCTTTCTCTATAATTTTAACACAGTTTGTGTAAATATAAAATCCCAGCAATTAAATTAAGCTGCCTCAATTTCTCACATACTTCACTGTATAAACTTTGATTTGGGTGCATGTATGCTCACTCTCCCCGTGGCAGGTGTTAACATGGTATCATAACTGCTACTCCTGATATAACTCTTACTTCCTCAATGATAAGCAGAACAATGTTGTATTCGAGTCCATCAGAAGTCCTTTCACAAGCCCCTTTACAAGTCTAGTCACACTTCACAAGGCTAGTTATAAGTAACAGGGTGAACAATGACAAAGGAATACTTTTGTCACAGCTCATTTGACTAGCTCATGAATTGGCTTAAGACTGAATGACTTGTGATGGACCTACAGGGACTTGCAGGGACTTGTGATGGACTCAAATACAACACTGAAGCAGAATATTATACATTCATGTCATAATGGAGAAAACAGTACAGATACTATTATGTCTTGCAAGGGGAACACCGTATGACAAATCTGAGTCTCCTGAAATGCTGACTTTATCAAAACTAGCTCAACAGTTCACAAAATGAGAAAGTTATGTCTAATTTCACCAAGAATGCATTGGAAATTATGCTTTCCAGCCTAGTAAGGAATCATACCTGTGAAAACAAAAGATCCTTCATTTGATGTGACGGGTTGGATGCCAATTGATCCTCCGGGACCATGACCTATACAAAAAAAGCTCCATTTTCTTATAAAATTCCCTGCTACTCAGGAAATGAAAATACCTTCCCGTTTGATTTCCTCAAATTTGTTGAGGAGAAACTGCTTAACAGCTAGTGGAGTCCTTCCCATGCTAATACGTGAAAATATCTGGCATTTCTGCGCATGTTGGCCAGTGAGTTGTACTGATAATACAGTTCAGGTACAGATTTAGTAGCATTTTTAAATGGCATTAACAAGTAATAAGTTAAAAACCATAAAAAGGAAACTTTTAACAATTCAATTTACCTGGTGGTGCAACAACTACAGGGCCACCACCTGAAGGCACTGTATTTAATGTTGTAGTTGTCGAGGCCTCCGTTGTTGCACTCCCTTGAATAAAAAATATAAAGGAGGCTGCATGAGGGAGTCGTAACTTCCTATTGTAAAGGTATGTATTTTTCAAGAATGTTCGATTATAAAGATGAACAAACAATTGACTAAAATTAATTTGAACTCGCACCCTCCACAAAACCAGTTCACCATTTCCCAGGTTACATCATGTATTTTGGACAGAGATCCCTGTCTATGTGGTGTTCTTCAGGGTTACTGCTCTGACAAGCAGCCCCTGAACAAAGATATAAACAGATGCAAGGAACCACCAACATATGGGGATGGTTAGCTTAGTTTGTAGAGTGCCTGTATAGTGTTCCACAGGTCACAGGTTCAAATCCTTCAAATCATCTTGATTATTGAAATGCATGTCTGTGCTCTATCAGTTTTCCTGAATGTTTTAACAATTTCTGATTCAGCTGTTTTCTTTGTGTAATTCTGAAGCATAAAACAACAGAAACTTTAAACATCTTCAGTATCAAGGTTTTTTTCAGGGCGAAAATGCACACTTAAAAATATGTAGATTAGTCTAAAGATACTGGTATGGTAATCAGAGTCTAAGTTTGGGCTTAAAATTTGCTCTAAGTTTCACTTTTTCCTTCAAATTTGGGTGTACATATTCCATGGGAATTGTCGAAACTACACCCGGGTAAGTACCCATAGCATTCCTTAAAAACATTAAAGCTGAAAACTAATTATTCTGAAACCTGCTTAAAAGATAAAGTATAATGGAGCACAGCGCAAGAGAAATGAAGTATTACTCCTACAATTTGAGGCGTGGTATATGTAGTGTCTAGTTCTGCATACATTTATGAAGTACATTCCCTGAGCTGTAGATCCCTTACTGCAATAGATTGTGTTTTAATAATTCACCTGTGCTTTCTTCCAGAGGAACTTGAGTGGTTATTATTGTTGTTGTGGTAGATGATGGAGTAACTGTAACTTCTTTGACGGTAGTGACTTTCTCAGTTGCAGATGGGAAAGTTGTTGTTGTTGTTATCGTTGTTCCTGGAGCTGGAAAGCATATTATGTATGCAAATAAATGACTGCCTTTGAAGTACAAAATTACTACCTTTTGTCTGTTAAGGTTACTCTTATGAGGAGTGAAATTGAGTGTATCTGTCCTGCTCATAGTTTTGAAAATTGTATTTTTTACAATATTTCTTATTAAAGCTGAGTAAATTTGCATAACTGAAGGTTGGATATTCAACCTTCCATTTAGGTAAATATTTGAGTATTCAGTTGTACCAACTTCCCACAAAAGCGGAAACAAATCATGGAAGTTTGTGTGGTAGTTAAGCCCTCTACGTTTCAGGAAAGTGGTCTGTCCCCAAGTTGGTATTATCCAAGTGTCATTCTGTCCTAATTGGGGACTTTTTTTGCCTTAGTCCGCGGAAAATCACGCACCACAAATCACGCACCACAAAAAGTAGGAAAAAAATGGAGGATTTATTTTTGGCCTGTTGGACATATGCACCAGGTTTTAAATACTCAAAACATCTTGAAACATGCTTTTAGAATGCAGTGTTGAAACCCAATAAATAGATTTTGTTCCTCTTTATTTTACTGATATGCACCTCCAAACACTTGATTTTGAAAAAAAAATTGCAATATAAGATTATTCAGCTAATTTGAAAGCACAGCCCCATTTCTCATCTCACTAAAACTGGCATTCTAATGTTTAAAAAATAATATGGAAATAATTCTTTTGAGGTTATTAACCTGTATAATGCCATTCACTAGGTTTGAAAGACACAGGGCCATACCTATGGTTGCCGTGGTTGGAAGGTGTGTTGCTGGCAGTGCAGTTTTCAGCAGAGAGCTTGCTATTTCAGGTAATGTTGTCGATGATGCCATTCTCAAAGTAGTTGGATTAGCTGAGAACAGAAACTCATTACGCGATGTAGAAGGAGTTTCTTGAGATATCTGGCCACTGCCTCCACCTGCCAGGTACAGAAGGACTCGTTTAAACAGATGTCACAAAGGCATTTGTTATTTTATTTTGTAGCTGTTTTCATAAACAGCATTTCCTTACCTTGACCTGTAACAGGCTGTTGATGTCCTGAAGTGATACTTCTGAGAGGAGTGGTTGCTAATGGTGTTGTTGGTGTTGCACTCTGTCTTGTACTTGAAAGTTGTTGCGTAGTTGCTGGCAATGTTGTACTACTTCTTGTACTTGTGGGTGGACGAACTGTCGCCAAAGTTGTTTTCAACAGTGTGGTTGCCACAGCAAGTGGAGTAGTCAATGACAGAGTACTTATCCTTGCACTTGCAACTGGAGTAGCTGTGGGCAATGCTGTTTTCAAAAGTGCAGCTGTCGTTGAAAGTAGAGTAGTCGCTGATGTTGCACCCATTATTGAAGTGGCTGGATTAGCTGAGAATGCAAACTCATTACGTTGTGTAGAGAGAGATCCTGGAAAAATTTGGCCATTACCTACACCTGTAAGAATAAGTTCCCAATATATTTCTTTTGTAAATATACATTTGGAACTTTAAACTTATTAGTACTTGAATGTCAAAGAACTAAAACCTGTCACTTTATTTTAACATTTCATTTTTTACCGTTGAAATATGATGCAGATACACATGTGATTACTGGTACTAAAACTACTGATAAAATGGGTAAAAGATCTGTGGTTATACTATGCAAAATACCTCCTTTGTGAGTATGTGTGGTTCTGATAAGAACAGAAGCGTTCTCGATGTTTTACACAGTATGCTCTGTCCTTTGTCAGGAGACTGCAATTAGAATCACACATACTCACAAAATAGATACATTCCTTGGTGCTACTGCAAAATTATTACTTCACTTGTCAACTTCACAATGAGAACTTCAAATCTCAAACTACAGATATAGTCATGTACCTCTGACCTATGATTACAGTTTCTTATGATTGGGGAATGAATGCATTGCAGACTCAAAAAAGTTTAGTTTCATCATGTGGTGGCTGTAACAAGACACCACTGACTTGATATTGAATTGTGGGCAGCCAGCAATAGACTACTATGTGTTTTGCCATTTTTGTGTGGTCAATGGGATGAATAACATGCGCAATCTAGACAAAAAGAGGTGTCCTCAATTAGTGAACTTAAAAGAGAAAAAATGTATAAGAGTGCTAGATATACAACAAAATTATAAACTAATTTTTAATTGCTTACCTTGACTAGGCACAGGCTGAAATGGTTGTAATGAAGTGCTTTTGAAAAGTGTTGTTCTTATAGCCATTGCACTTGTGTGTGGAGTTGTTGTAGGACGTCGAGGAGGT